>JZLH01S0068659.1:38625-50736 GCA_001188425.1 Eucidaris tribuloides
TTCTTGAGGCATTTTCAAGTGTTCCCAATGATGTCACTAACCTTTAATGATTGTTTTACACTGCAATTTTATCAGGGCTTATCAGGGATTTTTTAAACTGGAAACATTGTTATACAATGCCTTTAAGGAAATTACTTATCTTACCTAGGGGTAGCAGGATGCCCCTTGTTGCCCCCTATTTCAGATTCACCAACTTTGTCCATCCATGTTCCACAATTCCACTCACTTCCTCCATATGGAAAGCCAGTGTCCACGTCGATACCCATGGTAACATTAAATCCTGTGGATATATGATATGATTGAATTATGATTTGATCATTTCATTCATCATATTTTTTATATTTCTTCCAGTTATTTATTCAATTTTCACGGGAAGGGTAAGATAAATTTATGTTGAGAAGTTTACCAATTCCACTTCTCCATATTGTCTCAGATTTCCAGATAATAGAAAGAGTAATATTGCAAGCAAGTGACTGAATAAGACCATTTTTAATTGGATATTGGAACAATATACCCACACTGGGGTGTCAAACTGGGGCAAAGAAAAGGGGGCACATAACCCTCAAGGCCCTGTATAAACAAAATTCAAGAAACCTCTGGCCAATCTGGTGAATAAATCAAGAATCCTGCTCTGCAAGAAGTATATACTAACTTGCATGATGTATAAATTTCAAATATCATACTTTAAAATTCTCTAATTAGTGGAAGGAAAAACTGGAAATTGCCAAAATCACCCCAAAAATGTAAGTTATTCCTTTGTTCTTGCAATCTGACAGCAATACAGCGACTATGCCTCCACAGAGAGCAGGGGTGGCCGCAGAGCGGGCAAAAACCACTGGGGGAGGAGGCAAAAATGTCAAAAAGACCTCAATTTCATGAATTACACTGTAACACCCCCATGATTTTCTGAATTTTGAACATTTTAGGGGGGCAGCCGACCCCTGCCCCTGTGCCGCCGTTTCTGCTTAGAGAGTGATGCCTCCATATGCTCCAAATGAAATAAAAATCCCAACCACTAGACTGCACCAAAGAAAAGATGTTGAAATGATACAAAACAGCAGCACAACTACATACCTTGATCTGTCATGTTGTGATCCAGGCCAGGCCCGGCGTGTCTCTCTCGGTAACTGACTCCTTCTGCATGCCTCTGCATGGCCTCCTGGATCACCTCACTCAGCTTCTGATCCTGTTCCGATCAAAAGAGTTTTTGAAAAACTTAAGAGGATGGAAGCCAAGATATCTAATTCACAGAATACAGAATGATATGAAACAAATACGGTGAAAATTTGAGCAATTTTGGCTAGGTATTCTAAGAGTTCTGAATCTTCAAAGTTTATTTGATTGTTCTTATAGGGGATTTTCAAGTTGGCAACCAAATCTACTTTCTCTGATGAAAGTGTGCACAACTCTCCTGAACAGATTTATTTTAAAAAATTCACAGAATTCCTTTTTTTCTGAGATATCAGTCGAACGATGTGACCAAATTCTTTTAGAAAAGCAACCAGAATCACTTTTGCCATAAACACACATGAATGAAAAGAAAGGGAAAATATTTTAAATGTAGAATACATTTCCTGAAAACAGAGACAAATCATGAATGATTTTTTTCAATCAAACCGTAAATATTTCATACATTTGGTTCAATTGAACAATGACTTGCATGACTGTGAATTTTTTGGTGGGCAGAGACAAAACTCCATGCAGACCTGGGGTGCTTGATCATATATCATCACTTGCAAATGGTGAGTCTTTGGGCAGAATGGATGTTACGGGCTCCCACAACAGGTTCAAAGGTCACTCACCACAAATCCCGGGGGATGGGGATCGGCGTCATCGGACGGGAAAATCCTGGAGACAGGGGCATGGAGGATGTCGACGCCCTCTTTGACAGTCTTGGTATAGAGCTGGATGCAGTAGAGCCAGAACCAGACCGCATCCCGGCAGTTGAAACGGGCATGGTCACCGCCCCCCAGCAGGTTGGGGATGAGGCCGTGGCGAAGGGTGCCTGCAAAGGCCAGTATGATGTGTCTGGAGGGGGAAGGATTAACAACATGAATACAGATTATGGGTCAAAATCACAGATGGTGAGAATATAAGCCAGTTCATATTTGCAATTTTGCAAATGTGTAGATAAAGGTCAACTGTGAACAGGCTGTGCAACCATTGATTTGATCAATGCTAGATAGATCTCTGTGTAAGGTATAGATTTTCATGTATGCACCAGATGGATATTAGAATGTGAAGCTACAGGTAATGTTTCAGCCAAATATAACAAAAGCCATTCATAAAGCCCTCCATCACTACACAAATGGCTGCTCTCAATTGCCTCGCTAAAGACCTGTCACACTCCCCGGGGGGGTCGCTCTCCACACGGCCTGCTACGCACCCGCGTCCAGAAAAAGCGTCGTAAAGGGTCCCTTTTCCAGCCCTCAGGCGTCGTCGACGTCTTTTGGAAAAAGGGTAGCTTTTTCAGCACCGTTTGCTGGAAATCGCCACTTAGGGTAGCCTTTTCTCACATGTCACGCCATTTAGGGTTACTAATTTGGTTATGTAGATTACGCCATTTAGGGATGCAAATTTTTTGTGGATCTAATAACATCTCCAAAATGAACGTTGGATAATTAGGAGAATTATTTATGAATTGTTAAGCGAACCTCTTCGGATTGCGCAATGTACAATAATGTTTTAGATGAGAAGGACACTTGCGTGAGTTATCAAATTAGTTGATTTCACTGTTTACGCCACTTAGGGTATCAAATTATTGGATTCCCTGTTCACGCCACTTAGGGTCAGAATAAGTGGATTTCCTGGGAGTCACGCCACTTAGAGTAGCTTTTCTGATGTGTTACGCATTTAGGGTTGCAAATTTGGGTTATGTAGGTTACGCCGTTTAGGTGCATTTCTGAGGTTGTTGGACACGGGTGGAGACAGGCCGTGTGAGAGCGACCCCCCCCCCCCCCCCCCCCCGCGGGGCACACTCCTCAAATATCATGTTATTGGGGTATTCAGGGATATCGTACCACTGTAAAAAGGTTTATGGAGGAAAACAGAAAATTTCTAGATATTTTTTTTTGTAAACAGACCTTGACTAGTAACTGTTAATAAATACGTTCGGAGTGAAGGCATGGCGAAAGGTACCGGCAAAGGCAAGGATGACGTATTTAAGGGATGATACCTTTTGTCAAAACTATAGACCCAGATGACAGGAAGACGTATGAGGAAATCAAAACAATTTCCAGCAATGTGTTTTGCAAAACCAGACAAGTTTTACAGAGGCTCTATCATTTTAAAAAAAAAAAAAGAGCATTGGTTCTACTCTCATGTCGGAGCTATGCTTTCGCCCTTCATTCCCTAAGGACTTGGAACAATTTTGCTTATAATAAATTTTCTCATCATCTCTAGTATCTATTATAAGTCCGGAAGAAGCAAAGCAGTGCTGAAGTATCTTACCGAATTTATGAAAACAGTACAGCATATCAAACAATGCATGGGATATTTGAACCCACGATCTCTTGCAAGAGACCCAATGGCCTAACCCACTGAGCTTCAGCATCTTTGACATCCTTAACACTTTCTCTCCAAACAAATCCCTGATGATAACTTACTTTGCTTCATTTATCCTTCCAGTTACCAGCATAAGTCCAGGCAGTGCTATAAACGTGTCCCGGCCCCAATTCCGCATGAACCCGCTGGAAAAGTGAGGGAGGCCGGCTGCCAGTGTCGGTACGTGCTGAATGCGTTTGCCGGTATCCTCGTCAAGGTGCACTGGGACGCCCTCGAGTGACGGCGACAGCACAGGAAGGGGCGCTGTTTTCACCACACCGCACATCTGAATGGACCCCATGGCAAGTGCACGCACAAAGAAAGATCCACCTTGAATAAATCTGTAGGCAGGAGGTTAATACAGTCTTGTTGATCATTTCTTCGTAATAAGAAATTATTAAATTTATTGAATGATTGATGAAATAATGTTAAATTATTCCTTCATTTTAAGTATTCATACAGTAATCATTTCAGACATTTGGATAATGGGTGACTTGAAAATCTTTGCAATCTGGTTGCCTATCCACTGGAAAATTAATTTTACAAAGCAGTGAGGATTCCACATGCTATCTTTACAATTACACAAATATTGAGAGTGAATTTGCATGTGCCCAGTAGTTATTTACAGATTTTAGTCTTCAATCCATCTGATGAAAGGAACAAAAATGTTAAGTTAATACCTGTTCAGAATCAGAAGGGTGCTATTACTGTATAAAGTCAATGGTATTAGCAGCCTTCGGTTTAAAGGTTTCATTAAAATAATGAAACTAAGCAAAATTAATACAGAATGCACCAAAGCCACATTGCATGCTGAATATGCATTTTATTTAGCCGTTAAACTAGTCTGACTGCCAGTCCTGATTCATGTATTATCTAGTGCCTACTGATCAAAAGCTCACACCAGTACAGCTGGACAATTGTCACGCAATCTTTGCTACAGTTGGACTCTACCAAATTTAAAATTAATAGGTGGAAGTTATATCCCTTGTCTAAAAACCTACACTGCAGTTACAAAATTCAACTTGTGCAACAGACTAATTTCAAATGATTTCAAAAACTTTTCACTCTACGAACACCAAATTTCAACACTGTATTTTTATGTACCTTTCTTAAGTTGGATCAGATCTGAGTGAAAACGGTTTGATGTACAAATAAAAAACGTGGCTTTTAAAGGAAGATGCAGCCGGCAACTACCAGGAATAAGTTAAGGACAAATTGACATTGTGAGTATTGTGAGAATTATGGTACACGGTAACTGTCAGTTCTTGCCAACCAATCAGATCACACATACTCTGGCCTTGAGCTGACCTGACATAACAAGTTCATGCCTCCCGACACGTGTTAACCGCGCTGTACTAATTTATGCACTTTTTAAATCAATAAGCTCCTCCCCAGTAGCTGTTTCGGCGATCTTGTACAATGGAAAAAAATTGCAAAGACATAAAATTAACAGAAATTTACTCATTGATAGGGCCTTGCTGAGGGTAAGTGTCACACAGTACCCTTTACTTAGACTTTCTTTATCACTATGTAGTATAATTCTCACAATACTCACAATGTCAATTTTTTTTCTTAACTTATTCCTGTTAGTTGCCCGCTACATCTTCCTTTAACCAGGTGTAACTTACGGACTCATAGACTTCCAGCACAGGTCTTGGAGGACGGTGTAGGCCCCTACCATGACGGCATCAAAGTAACAAGGGATGAGGTAACGCGGGATCTGGGTCAGGGGCTGAAAGGCCTTCTCGAACCACTGACCTAGCTGATGATGGCAAAAACAAATACAGAGGTTGACACAGGTAAACATGAATACAGCATAAGGCTAAAAAAAAACTAGACATGTACCAGAGAGCATGTGGGATACTCTACAGTCAGGGATGCCACACAAAATTTTCATTCCCTCCTATGCATTTGTAATTCCCTCTACATTTCCCCTTAGCTTTCAGCCAACTTTTTCCCTATAAATGCTGGTTGTCTGGCAGAAGGGCCCTAGCATATGTTCCTGGCAGAAGGGCCTTAACACTAAATTGTCTCTAAACTTGAAAACCATTGGCTCTTTTCACATGAAATCAATGTAGTGTGATATTTTTTTAGATCCTTCTGTCAGTCTGTTAAGTGCAAATATCAAACATGGCAATATTTCTTAAATTAGAGAAAATTTACTGTTATGGCCCTTCTGCCGAAAACATATACTAGGGCCCTTCTGCAGGACAACTGACGAAAACTCAGTTTTCCCGCCAAAAAATAGGGTTTCACCTACAAAAATTAAGTTTTTCCCTACCCATGCAATGGTTTTGGACTTCTGATATGATGATGATTAAAGCAATTTTAGGGGGAAATTTGCAGGGTAGTCTGAAATATATCCAAACCCCCCTACCTCTCCCCCCCCCCCCCCCGACCTCCCACCGGAACTCAACCCTACATAATTCATGGTCACTGTCATTTTCTCTGTAGGTATCCCCTACCTTTTACATTTGGCTAAAATCCCTATGGTAGGGGGTTTCCCCTACGAGTGGCACCCTACTCTACAGTGCACACAATTTGTACCAGCTGGAGAATATCAAAATGTATCAAAAAATTTATCTCAGATATATGCAGCATGAGACTTGTAAGTTTTGGCACCCAATTACAGCAATCAGTTAACATTGTTATGTGCACTGACCCAGCCCCTATTTACATATGACACGTTCCCACAATTTCATGAAAACAAAATTCTGTGATTTTTTCCCTGCTTTTTTATGTTGGAAAATCAAAACTCCTAGGATCAACATTTTGACTTATTCATTGCTTCACTGGCCTCGTGTCAAAGGTATGGACACATGATGAAAAGGTCGGACCACTAGACAAACAAAATTCGCTGATTATTCCATGAATTGAGGGACGTTTTTCAAATTCCTTGACTGGAAAAACTGGTTCCATTTCTCAGATTTTCTTGAGTTCAAGTTGGCTGGGAATCCTGCATAAACCTAGAACACTGGTATGACTTATTTTTTCTTGCACACCGAAAACAAACAACTTTTGACTGAAAAAAGATATGAGCACACAGAACTATCAGCCAAAGTTAGCACGAGAAAAAACTCTGAAACACATTTAATTTTTCTTACCGGTCTTGTTGACGAGTGCAGTTTGAGCCGGTTTCCAATGTAGCCTGCCATCCAGTCCCCTTGTCGTAGATTTTCACACAACGGATGACCCAGGTCATTCTTTGAACGAATATCAGCCAAGATGGACATGAACCCTGCACAAAAAAAGGAGGCAATCAATCAGGGGTACAAGTGCATTACAGATGTAATATTTCTCAATTTTCAACCATATTTACCAAGTGTTTACTGGATCACATGATCAAAATCACATATCCATGCTAAGTATAAGTAAGAGTGAATTTGACCCTATCCCATCCCCAACACACACTTTCAGATCGTGTTCAGACACAAATACAGTTCAGCCTTGTATATACGGTCATCACTTAACCGGAACTCTCCATTATCCGGACAATGGACTTACCAGTCATTGCCTGTAATAGATGCACCTTTATGAGAAGTGTACACACAAACCTGCTGGGTATCAGGGAACAATAAATAAAGTGTCACATGTGTGTGGTTTGTTGTGATTTGTGCATGCGTTGTGTGGGTTTTAGATACTATAACTTATGACATGTATTACCTGCCCCCTACACTGTGTTTGTACATTATCTCTCTTATCCCGCCATATCACTTATTCGGATGGCTGCTGGTCCTAACGTGGCCGGTTAATCGAGGTTGAACTGTACCCATCCACACACACAGACTACCACACATTGAAAACACTTCCACCAATACCCATACACACGTGTACAATGATAGATACAACATGCCCAAATATATAGTCAGTAAGTCCTTAATTGAGAACTGCATTCAATCTTGCCACTGCCCTTTAACAATCAAAGGACAACAAGAAACATAACGAACATCAAATGTACCTTGCAAACCACAGTAGACCAGCTTGCCATAACCAGGAATATGGTAGCAGTCGGACCCCTTCCCATCATCCCTCTCTTCGTTCTCGCAGCGATACAAGACGCGGTTCATGTCGGTCAGCGACAACTTCCTCGATATGGTACTGAACGTGGAATTGTTGGCGGTGAGGGCGTTGTTGCCGCTGAGCGTCCGGACACGGTAACCAAACTGCGCTATGCAGGAGCGGAGGGATGACAGGGCGACGCGAGAGGTGGGATGAAGAGCTACTCTGCAGTCAACCACAAAAAAAAAGAATCAAAGCCCAGGTTTAATTTTGGTAAATCATAAAAAAGGGAATTCTTTGCAATTCATTTTTTAAATAGAACTATATGATCTATTAATGCCCTGAAAATTGCTCACTCTGAAACTCTTCCATTTTTTAGAAATTACCCCCCCCCCCCGACCATTTCCCATAAGTAATGTACATTGTACATACCGCAAAATATTCTCTCATAATTTAAACACTGCAATTTGTCACCATAAGCAATTTTCAGTGGGTTTGATGTTGTTTTCACATGTCTGGGGTGACAATGGTAAGGATGACTTTGTAAATGATAGATGAAAATGTGGTCTGATTGTACAAAAGAATAATTATTTTTTTTAAATAGTACTTTAGTTTATAAAATTCAAAGAAATAACTAAAATAATGATTGTGTTTTATAATTTACTTTACATTAGGTCAGAGTGACAACTTCCTTGCACCAGTCTACAACTAACACCTTTCCAATTATTTTATAACATCCTGTTGCTGCTGCATTACAAATGGCAACAATTAATCAATCAAAATAACAGGTGAATTTAATTTCATGCAATTTGAAATCAACCTTTTTAATTTGTGATTCTCTGTTTTTACTTTATAAATGAGTGAATCAGTATTGCTTGGTTTAGTCCAGCAGGGAAAAAATTATTTGAATATTGATATTTAAGTAACTTAAGGTTTGGGTCATTCCTTCAAAACAGTTCAAACACACTTGAAAGCATTATATCTTGGTAGATTGTATGCTAGAAAAATAAAGTTTTAGTTTGTAATATTGATGCAATTTATGAATCTTTTTTTTTCGGCAGAAATACCGAAAAAAGAAAGAAAATACAAGATAGTGTATCAAGATGACACAAAAGATAATTTCTTTTAAATAACTTTCAGATAAAAGAAAAATTATTAATATGAAAATTCTGTGAAACGGTATGATGAATTCCACCAATTGATATTGCTAGTGATGAGTAGAACAAGAATACTCACTGTTCCGTTACAGGCACTGGTATATATATAATAGACTTATGTCTTATTGTGCAAATCAGCGAATGAAGCAAACAAAAGGCAATACTAACTTGAATGCAATGATGCTGCCCGGCGGGAAGTTGATGAAGTCTATTTCCTGAACAGGCGTCTGTGATTGGCTACCATGTTCCATCAATTCACACACCCCACTGTTGAAGAGGTTGATGTGAGTCTGCATGTGAAGGGAGTAGTTGGACAGACCGGTGATGTGGGTGGGAGAGGGCGGGGCCGATTCACCCCCCTCCTGCACCAGTCTGGCTTCAAGAATGATCTCCTCCACGGTACCTTGGAAATAAAATTATCAAGAGAAGAATTTTTAACCCTGTTGAAACATGGTTTCTCACTGACCCACTCACTCATAGTCAACCATAGTCGAAAACATGTTTGGCCATGGTTCTCCACTGCTCCCGGTCTTCCATAGTTTAAGTCATAGACTGCTCTTTAATCCCGAGAACTACACCCCAATCATGTCATTTACCTTTAAGCAAGGAGATTGATAACTATACATACTTTTGTATCACCATTACAATACCCAGGGTGGGGGGGGGGATATCAGCCCCTGCCCCTGTGTTTTTTGCAATAACTCAACTGACGATTTTTTTTTCTGCAAGGTTTCACGACTTTTCCTCCTTGAGTCTTGCACTATATTTGATACCACTCTGACAAAAATCAGCCCTATTATTATAATATGGCAATGATGCCAACCAGTATGGATTTTTCCAGGGCAGTGTGGTCTTATAAGAGTAACTAGGCAGTGCGTTCAACAACAAAAACATAGATTTTGATAAGAATAGAACATGAATGAAACTACCAAACCTTGAATTCCTTGGTAACTGAAGTGATTTGAATGTAATGCCCAAATTGTAATGTAAATGCCGTGTTTACATTGATTGGTGAGTGACGGAACAAAAGGTTTGTTTTATTCATGCTTTTCCTCATAAGAAAACTTTTGGTTCAGGTGTTTCAAATATTTTTCTCATTCACACTCTAATCTCATTTTTTTATTATGTAACCTTTTTATTGTTTACCATACCACCTAATAACCATAATAAGACCAGACCTCCCGGAAAAATTCGTACTGGTTGGCATCTCTGATATGGTATTGCAAGATTGGGAACAAAAACACATGCATTGATTCATCTTGAGTTATACTATGCATGTAAAATTTGATCCCATTTCTTAAATTGGTTAATCATGTTGATCAAGATGAACATGTGTACAAAGCTTCATTTGAATTGTTGAAAACCTATGGAATAAACTTGCTCCAACAGATTTCTGCAATAAAATGCAGTTACCATGGCAACATGCTGTCCAACACACACTGTCTGACCTACTGTTTACACACTGACTGCTTTATAGCCAATATGAAACTTCAATGGGCAGGAGTATAACAATGTAATACCTGGTACACACAGGGGTGGTACATGTCCGGTGTACTGGGCATTATGGGGGTGTCGGAATGCCGTCCTAGCAACGAGGATGACGGACAGGTGAGTGACAGGACAGTGACGCGTCACAGCAACGATGTTCTCGTCCACCTGATCCACGTACACCTGGAATAAAGACGAACAAAAGTGGCGGTGCAAGTATTGTCAGTTGAAAACTATACTTATTCATTCACATGTCAGTAGGATGTTTCAACAATTTGATTTTCATTTCTTTCCACTTTGTATTATACAATCTCTTGCACCTTTCACTTTTTTTATACAGCTGAGAAATAGATTTGTCAAACTATGTTTAACATGGATGTTGTTGTGTAGAGCTCTCCAGATTTCATATTAATTTCTGCCTCACTGAAAAAAAATAATAATGGCATAATTTTGTACTATTTGTGTTCCAGACATGGCTAGCATTCTCCTGCATTTAATTTCTACTTTATATCATCGCATACTTTTTCCAGTGTTTCCATTTTTGTAACTTAATTTTTCATGTATTATCTTCACCTTTAATTAGCATGTCCAAAGTGTATTTTACAATATGTACAGTCCTATGTCCTGTAATTTTTTTCCCAATGACTATAAGGGGCCAATCTCACCAAGTGTTTTAAGAAGTAATGGTTTTCTTTGGTCTGCTGCTGAATTCAGATAGTAACTGTGTTGCTTACGTTAATTTGCATTTATAGTAACTTCCTGTTCCCTGTAATGTCTTTTTGCACAAAGTGAAAAATATATTGAATTGATATGAATTTAACTAAATTCATGTGGCATACTTAAGTTTTGTGTGTGGTACATAACAAGTTATTTAATATCAATGAATATTATTTGATTGCTGTCAGCTGACCTGTGTATAGCCCTGCGCTCCCAACGACTGGTGTAGCTCGTTGAGAGATCGTTTGGCCGCTATTATGCCATCGCTAAAGTTGACCTCTGACCTTTCCTCTTTAGTGGCGTTCTCATTCCACGATGTGTAGAGGCGTTTCTCCTTGACGACGTCACTCTGAAATAAGTCAAAACTGAAAAAATAAGAACTATGAAGGACACAAAAATCGGGTTCTTCTCAAAAAATGGTAACTGGGATAATCTCACAATTATCAAACCTAATATTCAAAATCAAGAGGGAGTATGTCAGAAAAATATGTTTGAATCGTCACAACAACAAATAAAGAGTTGCATTAACTCACACAATAGAGGCATGTAAATTTATGACTAAATTTTTAACAAACATGTTTTTTTTTATAGGTCAAAGCAACAACAAAAAACAGACTTCCCTTTACTCACACAACAGAGACATCATGTATATTGTCACTATTTTTTTTACAAACTATTTTAAAGGTCAAAGCTTAGGCTATTTTGGTTCTAATGCACACAATGCTGTCAGTAAAGTGAAAGGATAAATTTTTTGAAATACAACATGAGGGCAAAACTAGGTACAGAGGATGAAGGCATCAGCATCAACTACACAGCAGTCAAATGTTACCTGTTTTCTTTTACTTGACTTCTATGATACTGTGATTGAAATAATGTTATAAAGATAAACACTATACAAAAATTATTAGTAGGCTCAGATCACTGTGCTTCCTCGGTAACACAGTAAGGATGCACCAAAAAAAGAAAATAAGAAGAACAATCTTACTCTTTCAGGGACCAGTTCATCAAATCCTCGTGTGGATCCTGTTGCACAGCTTGCCATGGCAACCAGGGCTGCGCTGGGTAGCAGGTCGTAGACTGATCGTACCTGTCACCGAGACATAACAAACATAGATCAATTGCCTTCTTAGAGCTATTAGAGTCAACACAGCTATAGCCATAATGTGTGTTGACCTCATGTGACCTTTAACCTACTTACATGACCTTT
>JZLH01S0068664.1:4164-16619 GCA_001188425.1 Eucidaris tribuloides
GGGGGTGGATTAAAAAGATCATTTATGAAAATAATGCCCTTATTGATCCAATCTTCATAAATGATAAATTGTTTCGATTTTGATCTGATTTTTTATTAAACCAAATATAATGTGACATGTGAAGAACCCAAATACAAATAATCATTCCCAAACTCTTTTCTGGAAGCTTTATCTCTAAAAGAATACCAGGTTCGGATTGAATCTGCAAGTTGGGTACATTTTAAATTGTTCAGAACTTTTTCAGGTGCATGTGCCTTCCATAGAACGTTCTTCTATGTATTAAATTTGTCCAGCCACTGTTGTAATTGTCATAAAGGCATATGGATCAACCATCTTGAGCCCACATGCAGAAAAATCATTACGAAAATAATTTCTCTTTACCCGGCTTCATTTGTTTTGTACCCATACTGAGTGAAGTGAAACCAAAATATACGCACTTTCGGAAGATCAGATCTTTCTGCTGAGGTATAATTTAGATAACGCTTTGGATGATATACTGTAAAATATAGTCGAAAATCTCGCCCCCCCCCCGGAGATTTTTCATTAATTGATTTTAAAAAAAAAACCGGAAGACATTCAGAATATGTTATTGGTCAGTGCATGACCTTTGGTCATAAAGCTTTCAAATAAAGAAATCGCCAAAACTAAACTTGTGCTTTAATCTGGAGCGGAGTCCGACATATTCGCAACATTCACACCTCAATCTCAAGAAACAACTGGAATATCATAATAAAATCTATAAGTACTAATCGGAAAATCTCTGTTACTTGTATCATGGATTGGTATTACCAAATATTGTGTACCGTGCAATATACCTGATATAGTATGGTGAATTGCTCATTACCAAAATAAACTACTCAGGGGCGGCGGAACGTATTTTCGTTTCGGGGGCACAAAGCCAAAAAAGGGCACTTATATGTGTCAAAAGGGGCATTGGGCACACTCACATATTTTCACCATCAGATTACGTTTTGGATTGAAGTAGTTATTTATTTATTTATTTTTTATTTTTTTTTGCGATAATGTAACTTGAGTCAAACCTTTTTGAAGGGGCATTGCTGAATAGGAAAACATGAAATATCTACTCCGTGAGCGAGCGTATAGCGAGCAAGCGGTTTGGGAAAATTTGAAATTTTAAGTTATAAAAGGTCTATTCTGGCGCTAATTACAACTCTGAATTTTTTGAAGTGTAGCGAAACCTTTTAGAAGGGGGTGTATTATTAATACATGAAATAAATATATATCTATTCTGCGAGCGGGCGTTGCGAGCGAGCAGAGTGGGAGAATTTGGAAATTTTAGGATGTAAAATTTGCTTTGTGGTTTATTCTGGGGCTAAATACAACTGTAAAGAACCCCATCTGCACGATAGTGCATCTAAATAATACTTCATCAATTATGCAGTCATGATGCACATTGTAGAATAGCCTACGCAAAGTTCTGTTGGAGAAAAATGCGCATTCTTCTCCTTAATAAGTGATTTTCTTTGTTGAAGAGAAGAAAAGGCAACCGTGGGATAGTTCTTTCACGAAAGACACATTTTATCGCTTGAAAAGCACATAAAAAGTTATCACGATAAAAGATGGAAAGGGCCCAATTTTTTGCCATACCGAGGGCACTAAGGTGAGAGGCCAAATACCCCTTTTTGGTACATAATGTGCCTCTTTGTTGAACAAAGTATTCTCTTTACGATGTACCCCGACAGGGGCAAAAATAAATTGAATATAAAAACAATATACAAAAATAAAAGAAAATCACCTTCAGTGACGAAAGTGTGTATATTTCCAAAAAAAAATCACTTCACTCAGTATGGGTAGGGGCCTACAAACCAAAAGAAATGGGTAGTGGGGCAAAGAGTAGCAGGGCCTATTTTGCTACCTCATGAGGGGATTAAGATGAGATGCCAAATGCCCTTTTTGCGCACAAAATGTCCGTTGAACATAATTTACCCAATTATGTCTTCTTTGTACTCTATATTTGCCCCGTCAGGGTCAAAAAAGAAATAAAATGAATGAAACAAGAAGAAAATATAACATAATTTATAATAGATCACAAAAGAGAATCACCTTCAGGAACGAAAATGCGTAGATACCCAAAAAATGTGCCTTCACAAAGGCACATTTCATTTTGAAAAAAGGGGCATTTTTTTCCTATCGGATTTTTTAAAAAAATTTGGAGGGGGGGGGAGTGCCCCCTGCCCCTGTTATTACTTCTCCAAAAAGAGCCTTACATGTACGTGTAATATCTCATTCGAATTAGCCAATACAGAACCATTATTTCACCGTTTTCAGACATTGAGAATCAATAATGTACATACTTTTCAAACCGGAATATTTATGTAGAAACATACTTTCAATCAAATCCCCCTGTTATTTCACAATACCTTCACATGTAATTTACATATATCCAACCCGTTATTCGACTGATTATCATTTAGAAAATCTGAGGCTTATACTATCACAGAAATTAGTAAGACATTATGAGCGACTTCTAGAATTCCTTACCTTAAACTTTGAAACGATGCGCATCTTTATATTCGTTAAAAACAAATTAAAATACTATACTCTTATCCAAATATATTCCTGACTAAATATTTGTGACTTAGATATTGGCCATCTTAACATTTGCTAATATACGTTTCCACCACTGATGTTTTTCTCATTTCCCGAAATAATTTATGCAACATCACATGTGGTGTACCACATGGATCCATTTTGCGGGGGGGGGGGGGCTATTCTTATTTATGTCAACAATTATGATAAATTCCTCAAAAACACTTTCGCGGATGATACAAATATTTTTCATTTCCATAAAACTTCGAAAATATATGGAGAATTAGCAACAATTTCCACATGGTTTAAGTGTAATAAATTAGTATTTAATGAAGAAAAAAACTAATTGTAGTTACGGTCTTCCACTCGTTCAAAAACAATTTACATTTTTTGAGGTGCAACTATATCCGCGTCTGCACATAATAATCGCACACACAAACATATGTACACAATATATGCAAAATCATTCTCTATCTCTTTCTTCAGCTTTGTAATTCCTTTCCTTTCTCCGTTTTTTGTCTGTCTGTCTGTCTGTTTGTTTGTTTAAAATGTACATGTTTTCGGTGCCTCCATCATTTGAGTTTCAAGCTTAAGGTGGCGGTCTCTGCATTTCTCCTATTTAGGCCTACGTAATAATCAATGATCATATCTTTTTCTTCTTTCGTGTCCATCATCTACAGGTCAAAATAAATTAATAATAACAATAAAAGTACAAAATATAAAACGATTAGAGAGTACTTCTACCAATCTTCACAATTTCCAGCTCCACCTGGATGAGGCCCGGTAGCCTTTTGTCGCTACTTTCACCAACAATTCAAGGGACATGCCCAGTATACATAATTCACAAGAGCTATACAGTGTGTATCAAAAAAAAAGTAGACACTTAGAAAAAAAATTATTACTCAAAAATGTCATGATCTTGAGATTATTTTTTATAAGAATATTTTACTTCGAATATAAGCTATCTGATGAAACTGTTGGCATTTAAAGTATTTCACACATGAATGGGCTTAACACGCTTTTGTCCAATCGGCCAAAAATGCATTTGCGCACACAATGCTTAATGCCTCACAGACCGGTGCTGCAGAAGCTCTCAACTGATGTGCACAATTACTGAATCTTCAGCATGCTCAGAGTCAGAGAAGAGCTGATATCAATTCTGTGCATGACAAGGAAGACACAATAACATGTGTTTCAGATTCACCTCTTAAAAAAGAAGAAAATGTCATATTTTAAATCATCTGCAGCATCGGTCTGCAATATGAGAACATCAATTCATGCAAAACGCAGTTTTGCCGATTGGGCAAAAGTGGGCTTGTGCCACTCATTTTTTTTTTTTTCTTTTTTTTTTTGGAGACGGTGAAATACTTTTCACTTGCAACAGTTGTCATCAGATAGCTAGACCCAGTAACACAGTTATAAATAATAAATATATCTGAAAATCATTGAGAGGTTTAAAATATTTTTAAGTGCTACTTTTTTTCTTGTATACACACGTATAACAGTTGAGGCGCACCAGATGAAGCCAACTTCCAGGTAGGCAATGAGAATGGTATGGCTGTAGTTACAAAATTTCAGTCATGATATTAGGTCATGACTTGGTCACATCGCGGGCCTTCTCATTGCAGTCATCAAACCAACGCTCTTGACGCACTGATCATATATATTTTTTTTGTGAAAATTTCTATACGGTATCTATGGGGAAAAAAAATCTTTGATTTTTTGTTTTTATCGATTCTGTGATGTTTATTTTTGAGAAAGCCAAAGAATATCAACTGAACTGATTTATATATAGCTTTTAAAAAGAGCGAAAATTCGCGAGTTTTGTCATGCCCCACCACCCCCCCCACAAAAGCTGCAATAGACTTTATTCACGGTGTGTGATGTTCATCCATGCTATATCTTACGCCAGTGGCCAGCATAACTTCCCATGGTTTCATATCAGGCATATTGAATGTCCATCAAGCATTATTGTAGCTCAGATGTAACAGTTTGATGATTTTTTTAAATGGAAGTTTCACATAAAATTGTCTTTGACATGGCAAGTATTAATTAGCAGAAAAAAAAACAGTAGTATTTTGGGCCAATGACTTTCCCTCTTCAAAGGAAGGGGTAGCTGAAAAGTTTATCCCGTCAACATGAGGGAAAAAATGATTTGAGTTGGTGCTATAACCATGCGGGTAAATCCCAACGTGCGCTTATATACTACAACAGTATTTAGCGCATAATAAATGTCATGTATTTTATTATTATTGATTACCAGGTATTGTTTGTTGTACTTTATTCATCATTATTTTCATCATCGTAGCCGTCGTCGCTCGTCGTCGATCATCATCAATCATTATCATTCATCAAACTTCAATGTGTGCTCCCCATAAATAATTGCTGCTCGCCTATCACCTGTAAATCCCTTCGCTTCTCACCACATAACTCCAACTTTCAAGGCTCTTCACTGGTACCCTGTCGACATGCGGCATGCCTCAAAATCCTCCTCCCTCACTTTAAGTCAATTAACTGACATCTCCCCATGCTTACCTGCTGATCAACTACATAGTATATTCCATCACGGACCTTGCGTTTCTTCAACTCAATCCTCTTCTCCTCAGCTTCCCTTGCCGTATTCCCTCCTAATCTTATGTGTCAACATCCCTTTCTTTCGCAACCCCTTTTATGGAACAACTTACCCTTCATATCGCGAATGCTGAACAGGAACATTTCAAAACTTTTAGAAAACTTCATTTATTTTCAGCTGCTACCTGCAAGTTCACATCTAGGGCTGTTAAGATTTACCATTATAATTGTCTATACAAGTTGTTCATCTGTTATTTCATGTCTTCCAACTCTCCATTTGGCTTGTAGCATTTTAGCCATTTCTATTTTGTGTAATTGTTAGCGCATAGAGGTTGTAGCAATTTTCCGCTATATAAATATCTGTGTATTCTAACAGATATAATTTAGATTATCGCAATCATCATCATCATCATCATCATCATCATCATCATCATCATCATCAACAACATTTTCATTATCATCCTCCTCCACCACCTCCTCCTCCTCCTCGTCACCCTCATCATTGTCATCATTATTATTATTATTATTATTATTATCATCATCATCATCATTAATGATGCGAATACATGTACTTAGGGAGTATGTGGAATTAATACACAGCTCTATGGGGCAGACATCTACCGCGCAGGTCTAATGCGCATATAGCAACCTCCGTTTTAATAAAGTGTTTTGATATTGCGAGTTGTCGATATTTTGGTCCATAAAATTCGTGAAAAGTAAGATACCAATATGACAACGTACAGGGTAAGTATTCAATCATATGGCTGACATTTGCTTACATAAAATCTAAATAGTATGTAAGTTTTGTCGCGAAAAAGAGCTAGGAATTTCCATTCATTACTTTAACTTCAGCCAGTCTACCGTCTCGCCGCGGATGCGGAGCACCAATGTCGCAGCACACGACTCGGCTGGTAGTCCACCGACTTAGCCGCGAGAAACTACGGCTCGTTCGCATGCATCTGCCGCCAGCGGGTATTCACGCTTACCGGTACCTGTGCTGCTTATACACTTAGATCTACAGTCACACTAAAAAAAGTTAGTTGGCGTGTAAGTTAGGCCTGAGATGTTACATCTAACGTTAGATCTAATAGTAATAGTTCTAGATCTAGACATGCTAGACAAAAATGATTTGAAAACACCACAAACAGACAAAAACCAAATTCTGTGACTGTGAGCTGCGTGCTGTTTTGAATTTTAACACAAAAATCAATTTGTGTGTGTGTGTGTCTCAACTGTCAACAGTAATTCTTGTGTCAACGTCCAGCCTGGACAGGCAGGCTAGGTGGCAAACCTGTACTTTAGCAGTTTAGGGGACCAGGCAATGTAAGTACAATATAAGCAGTACGGGCGCACGTCCAATATCGGAGATTATTTCCGATGTCGGAGATTATCTCCAATATCGGAGACTATTTAGATCTAGATCTATTGGGGTCATCAAAACTTGGCACAAAGAAAATCTCCGATATCGGAGATTTTTTTTTCCCGAGACCAATCCCACTGAGGTCATGGTGGTGTAAACAATTAACAAGTTAGATCTGGATTTAGATCTACATGTACATAGAGTCTAATACAAATTTATTAATAATTTATAAAGAAGAATAATATTGATAATGACAACATTTATAAACTATGTTGGTAGATCGATACCATCAGCAACTTTGCTATCAATAATTGCTGCAAAATGTAAACAATCGATCATAACTTGGTAAGAAGACGGTGAATTTTCAAAGTAGACGGTCATGTGGGGTAAAATCCCTCGAGGATTCTGAATATCATATTCCTAAGTTGCGATAACATGATCCCTACTGCGCCAGGGTTGGAGACTATCTCTGAAACTGGAGAGCAAAAAAAGTCTCCGATATAGGAGAGTCTCTCCGAAATTGGAGAGAATCTCCGATATTGGACGTGTGCCCGTACTGATAAGTTTGAAATACCGTTCAAAAGCATTCTTGACATGTTCTCACGTATCATCAGCTCTCTCCAATCCATGTTCATTTGCTGAAAATAATGTACATATTGGACGAAAATATTGGCCAAAATCACAAGGTGTCACCGATCGTTTACGTTTGTATACGGCGGTCTTCACGCTGCGCGAACTAGCGGTGCACAGAAGTCGGGGCAACTCGACTCTCGGACAATTCGACCCGATATTATAACTCGATCCTCTACCCATTGGCAAGTTGACCAGGGTAGAGGGTCGGGTTATCTGGGGTCGAATTTTCTGAGGGTCGAGTTGCCCTGACTTCTGTGCACCGCTAGTTCGCGCAGCGTGAAGACCGCCGTACACAGACTATCGGTGACACCTTGTGATTTTGGCCAATATTTTTGTCCAATATGTACGTTATTTTCAGCAAATGAACATGGATTGGAGAGAGCTGATACGTGAGAACATGTCAAGAATGATTTTGAATGGTATTTCGAACTTATATTGTACTTACATTGCCCGGTCCCCTAAAGTAAAGGTTTGCCGGCTAGGTTTCCATCTTCCAGGGTTATACACCTATCAATTGTAAGACGCACCCCTCGACCCCCGGGAATGGTGCGTCACTTGTCAAGCGTGAGTCGGATTTTCATATACCATGACGCACCTGTGTGTCTCGACTATGACGGACCATTTTCTTACAATAACTGTGCCTAGGCCTATTTAAGCGTACATACAAACTGACGCACCCCATTCACCATGCTGTGACGGACCAAATGCTTCCATGATGGTACCCTGCGTCATTATTTGTTGGTAAATGACCCACCCATGACGCACCATTCCCGGGGGTCGAGGGGTGCGTCTTACAATTGATAGGTGTATTACTTACACTACTGTGTAGTGGCCAATATCCGATTTCAGGAAGTGCGTGTTGATCAATTGAAAAATTTCCTAACACAATGGGTCATTTCATGTTCAGGAAAGAAAATGGAGCCATTGGAGGAATATTGATTTGGCAGCGCAAGCTGAACTGAAGGCATGGAAGGAAACTACGAACCATTACTAGAAGCTTTCGTCAGCCATTTAACCCACATTACAATACAGTTGCCATCCACGGATACTTTTTTTTTTTAGCTTGCCTTTGATGTAGATCTAGATTAGATCTAACAATAACATTAGATCTAACTGTTACTGGATCTAATCTAGATCTATGTGAAAAGCATTGTGCGGCTGTATGAAAACCATGACATAATTTAGCATAAGTTGCAAAAATATCAGTGAAAATTGGCAGAATGCAAGACAAGTAAACACACAGCGGTAGCGAATATGCGTTCCTGGTGAAAATCACTTCCGTGTGTAATTTTACCCATGATGCACTGCGCCAAATAGCCCTGGTCGGGTCTGCCATATTATGGCGCTACTATACACTGTACTTTAAGTCACTGTTGCACAGAGCAAAACACTCTACTTTTGTAAGGACAATTCTAGAGTGAAATCGGCCTCAAGTTGAAGTCATTAACAAAGTCATTACCTAGAGGTGTTCAGTTATAAGATAAAAAAGAATCACATATGTTTCGACTAGTTCACTATTGCGCCTTTTCTCATCTGATGTTTCATACTTGTCATGAAGGTCCTTCACTGTAATTCTGTATAACATCCAGATCCAGTGGGAGGCGAATTGGCTAGGGAGGGTGGAGGTGTACCCAGCAAATTCCAGCAGTCAAATATCACTTGTTTCTCTCATTCTATTTGCAGCCTGGAGACTCAAAGCGTGAAGAATTCCGCAAGTACCTGGAGAAGGCTGGCGTGTTGGACTCGCTAACGAAGATTTTGGTGGCACTGTATGAAGAGCCAGAGAAGCCAAATAATGCACTAGAGTATCCTTTAATTAAGCTGTTTCTAACTGATATGCATAGTTGGCATTTTTAATTCAAGACACTCATGTGTGCAACAGAGTGATGTCAAGCCATGCACTTGTTATTGTGTGGACATAATCTTCTGTCGAGCTTGTGACGGTTGTATGTTAGGAGTCTGCCAACTCCCTAAAACCAAGGAGTCAGTTCTGAGACAGTTTGAACTTTGTAAACTTTACACAAAATTTTTTACAGGTGCCAATTTGTAGAGACAGTGATTTTCCATTTCAAAAAGTGACAAGAACAAGTGACAATTCCATTAACATAGAGCTGAATCTAAATATGATGTACATTGTTTTGATGCTGTTTCTGTGCTTTTTTGTTATTTTGTACATGTAATTTCTATTATCAGGGCTCTCCCTTAAGCTTTTCTTTCAGGTGGCCAAATTGACAAATCAGATGGACTTCTACTTTGGGTGTTTGTGCGTTGTAAAATCTGATAAATTGGTGGCCAATGCAAGATTTCTAGTATCCAAATTTCTGGTGGACTTTGGCACCTGGGCCACTATTAAGGGCGAGCCGTGGTTATTAATCAAATGTTTTCTTTCAAAATCTGAAAATTTTAGAGAAAAAAAAAGGTTTCTGTGATTTCGTTTGAAAACTCACTTTCCGCTTCAAGTGGTCATTTGCCTAAAATATGTCTGTTTTTCGCAATTGTGGAAAGCCACTGTCCCTAAATTGTACCATAATGTTCCGATTATGGTACTAGCCAATGAGAAGGAACAACATGTATTTATGTCAGTGGATTGCTCTACTTTTTATGCATGAGGGCGTGACAAAAATTTCAATCATTAATTTTGAACAAAAATGACTTGCAAGTTGCAGCAGTCAAACACCCAATTTGATCAATTGCGCTAGATTACGTTTCACATAATACTACATGTATACCCACACACAGAGCGGAACTTTAATGCGCAGAGGCCGAGTGCCAGAATATTTTGCAGATATGATCTGATTTATCACTGTTTCATCCAAATGTTAAAATTGTCTTGCCCTGTATGGCTGGCTCTTTACATGTATTCACTGCGTACTATAACATGGTTTCTTGGGTTCCAGGACTAACCCCGGAAGGACAGCTTCCCTAGAGAGCAGCTCCCACGGAAAACAACTCTCCCTGAAAGGCCTGAATACAACTCCCCATGAGGACAAGTCCCTCGGGGGTGGGGTGGGGGGTAGCCTTCCAACTAGTTGTGCGCCAGGGGACTTCTCGGAGGAGGAGTTGTCATCCGGGGGAACTGTCCTCTGGGGGAGGCATCATTCGGGGGAGTTGTCTCGCGGGTGAGTTGTCAGGTGGGAGTCATCTGCGGGGTAGTTGTCATGATATGGGTTTG
This sequence comes from Eucidaris tribuloides, assembly GCA_001188425.1. NCBI lineage: Eukaryota > Metazoa > Echinodermata > Echinoidea > Cidaroida > Cidaridae > Eucidaris > Eucidaris tribuloides. Next base: position 14,451 of record JZLH01S0068664.1, read on the forward strand.
TGGTTACAACATTACAGTCTCAAATACTTAGGGGCGTCGTCAAATAGAAATTTCTCTTCCGACATGTCACCTGAAATATTTAGCTGACAGACACAGCTGTCGACACAACAATGGTCTGATTAATTGGGACATTCATAATGCAGTCTTACACCACCGTACCTATTCATGTTTAAATACACCTGTATTGTGGCTACATACTCCAGGGGATAATCAGCCTGCCAGGGGGCCCCAGTGATGACTGACATCGCCATTGAAAGCAGCAGTGGAATTTTGAACTTTGGGCTTGACCACATCATCAATTTCCGGGGAACCAAGATTCTTATGGTGTAGATTACACTCGGAACAATGGTTCTCAGTTTCTATAACAACCTGCAAGTGTGAGAAAGAAAAAAAAATGCTTGCTTTGAGAAGTGACTGGCTGTGGAGATGACATTGTTAGGTCCTGATTTATTACTTTGATACCCTGTGTGTTGTTGTCGGTAAGATAAAATCTGTCGATATATCGTCTTTCAGTCAAAATACTGTTATCTCGACAAGCTTTCCGACAGAAGGCCTGTCGACGACGCCACTGCAATACTGTTTGCTTTCCTTAACAAGAACTTCTACCATGTAGCTTCCTCAAGCAGCACATGGGTACAGCGGGTCCAGACACAGCGGACGTTGAGGCATTGCGTCTCCAGGTTAGCGAACTTCAGCAAAAAGTCGAGCAGCTTCAGGATGAAAACCGGGAACTCCGAGCCAAGGTATGTAAACGGGGCAATTTGTGACCGGCCACCTTGGCACAAATAAATGCATGTTCGCGAGATTATCGGATCACGTGGCGTTTAATCATCTAAGGGGGAGAGATACTTGATATGCGATGTTAAGGTTTTGTGGCTTACATTGGAATTTCTGAAATGATAGAAAGCTTCGTCGTACAGCTTATTAGCCACGCTGATCCAAATGATCATATGTGAGGGGCTAATTGGATTGCGCTTTTCATCTTTAAGCTCTAAAACACTGAATTATGATTTAGACTAAATTGGTAGGAATGATCCTAAGGAGGAATTAGCTTTTGTTGAGTTGGAAGAGCACTAGACTCTACATAAACAATATGAAAATTAGTTTATTCAAGTTTTGGAATGGCGAAGTGGATGTTCAGTGTACGCCAAATTTTTGTTTAATAAAACGTCACATTACAATTTTAGCATCCAGTATTGACTAATCGGTTAGCAATTAGGTTTTCAGTTGCATCATGACTCTTTTCAAAAAGCCACGAGTATAAGCAAATGGCATGCCATAATTTCAGCAGAATTTGATGGTGGTATCCATAATTGATAAACGCAAGCAGAAAGAGAAAAACTTTGTTTGATAAACTTGTTTTATTGTGAATATACAGTGGGGTGAATTAGCTGTTATCTTCTGATGCATAGTGGTATACAGTAATGGTCGGTTGATGCTATTTTATGCTTTGGGGGCTTAAGCTGTTTGACACACTACAGGCAATAAACAAAAATAAACTAATGCAAAAAATACGTTCTGATTGAGTTAGGCAGGAGTGAGGGTTTGAAAAACATTTGTCATACTCTGAGATTCTTACTGTCACCGAAGTACAATTTCTGGGCAAAAGTAAGTTAAAGTAATTAATTTACTGTAAGGTCTGTATGTTTAGACTGGGAGAATAACCAGGTTTGATGGGGGCTTTTGACATACTGAAGTTACAATTAAATGCTTTAAAAGCTATTAAAATCAATAATGAACGATGATAATTTCCCTATCTTGAGACATGATTGCAATTTCAAGACGCAAGTCATTCAGATGATGACCTTATTGTTAATCATGCACATGCTGGCTGTACAGTAATGCAATATAATTGTTTATGGAATGGCATGTTTACTAATTCCCAATATTTTTTTCTTTTCTCGCTTTTCTTTCTATCTCTTCCTTCAGGCTTCAGCAGAAAACGCAGAAGTTGAGCCAGCAGAAGTAAATAGTTTCGCGACCTATACAACTTTTGAGAAGTTTATGTAGGTGTATATAGAGTCAAAGCTGTACACAGTGGTCGTAACAAATGTGAAGTCTGCCTTTTTGTGAGCAAAATCATGGTGTGTGGTCGTAAGACGTATTTATTCGTGGCTTAACATTATTTAGCAATATCAGCATGCGCCTTACAGTGTTACAATAGTACTC
>JZLH01S0068664.1:28272-40064 GCA_001188425.1 Eucidaris tribuloides
ACGGACGGACGGACGGACGGACGCCGGACGCCATGTCATGGCATAAGCTCATCGGGCCCTTCGGGCCGGATGAGCTAAAAACTTATAACTACCAGAAAATTTAGTAAATATATCTAAAATGTATGATTATTTGGATGTACAGATTGTTCTCTACAATTTTAATACAGTGCACTCCCATTATAACGAACACGGTTACAACGAAGTTCCTGTTACAATGAAGTAGAAATTTAGGTCTCAAAACTATAATGTATATACAGGTATCTTTATATACTTTCACTGTTTGGTTATAAAGAACGAAAGAACGAAAGAAAACTGTCGGTCCCGAGAAATTCGTTATAACGGGAGTCGCCTGTATAATCAGCATCCTTGCTAAAGTATGGACCATGCTTTCAAAATACATTTGCTTTTGTGTGTAAATTGTACCAAAATATTTTGAAATGAAATGATTATATATTCTAAAAGTCCAATGACATATATACTGGCGTAAATACTTATATTTATACAGAAAATATCAAATATACGTATAATAGATAATCATGTAAAAATGACAATTGTGTTCCTGGCTAAATAGATACATGTATATTACCAACACCTACAAACATATCTAGTAAACTAGCACAAATGATATACGAATATTTTATGTTTTAAAATCAAAATAGTCTTCATCTCAAATTAAATTTCAGTTCAAAGGATTATTCAGCGGTTGACAGCATCAACTTGATTTGGACTTTAATACAATGAGGTGTTCCCACAATATTTATTGGTATGCACATAGGGACGGTCTCCATTTTCACCCTATCACGTACATCACCTTTCACAAAATCATAAAAATTCCTTGTTCCAGAGTAATACAATTACCATGTGTCACACAGATGTCACATTTTTGGTGTTCCCAAGAATTTTTTTTTATCCACTCGACTTGTCAGTGCAAAAAATGCTCATATGGACATGCCTAGCCTTTCCACAAGGCCTTGTGGCTATAGTTGTATCCTGAACACTCCAAAGGACACAAACACTACACATAAAGTTCCCTCCTTTTCAATTCAAAATACCATAACTTAAAAAAAAAGATTTCAAGCAAAATAATTTGGCAGGAGTCTTTCTGCCTTCATTGACTAGCACATTCAGCATGAAAATGTGATTGTTACGTCAAATCGTGCATGGGTGTGCAGGTGAGTCTTAAATGCAATAGCATTGACACTTTTAATAAATTGTCTAACTGATGCAAATTTGGGTGGAGCAAATGTAATCTCTACTGATCTTGAAGCACCTTTTACCAAAGGGCCACATTGTATTACCTTGTCTTGACATGTAAATTGAACTTTAAACAAAATAATCGACCCAGAAAAATACACACAAGAGAAATGTTCTGAAAACAACACAAGAAAAAACATTGGGGGGGGGGGGAGGGCAAGGTCATTACAAAGTGTACACCATGCACATGTAAGGACTTTCAAAATGGACCCTAAACAAGTAATTATCTGTCAATCTCAGAATACCCTAAACAAGTATTCAAGTCTGTGAAAAGTAAACCTTCGGTTAAAAGTATACCCTTTTTCCTGATTTTGGCGATTTTGATACCCTTTTTGATATATGCGTTTTTTTCACACGTGCATGGAGTACACCTTGTAATGACAGTTGAATAATTGTGTGTAGTTGATTGTACGATTTCAAAGTACTATGTAATTTTTAAAAGGTTAAAATCGTAAGTTGGTGACTTGGACTCGGCCTTGGAGGTGGTGACTCGGACTCGGCCTCGGCCTCCGACAATAGTGACTCGGACTTGGCCTCGGAAGGTAGTGACTCGGACTTGATAGGGTCTTGGCCTCGGAAGGTCGTGACTCGACTACAACACTGAAGTTTTGGCAGGTGCACTATCACTAAGTAATATAAAATCCTCTCTGGCCACTAATCCATCTAATAGGCAATAAATAATGGCCTATGGGACAGGGGGATAAGGAGCTATATGGCTTAAAACGCAAAGATAAGAATCTGGCAAAATTCAGATTCAGGGTTTCACAACTAAGCAGTAAACTTTTGTCATGCCTGCTAACTTCATATCCATACATCAAGTACCTCTACAAAGTCTGAGTATATGTAATTCATGCATGAGCCAATTTATGAACAATTAATACTGTCACATAAATACAAGTAACTAAAACAAGTGACCAACTTAACAAGTACTGTCCTTAAATACAAGTAACAGATATCCTTATAACTGTACATTGCTTTACAATAAATTTGCATTAAAGCCCAAGTATAGTTTTGGCTTTAATTGAATGAATAATTTCACCTTTCCGTGTAAATACAATACACAATATCTACAACCTATTAAAAGACAACAACTTTCAATATTGTTTGTACATTAAATATCCTTTTAATTTCTCAACAAGAGCCCCGGGGGGCATGACACTCACCTGAGTTCTCGCAAACTCTCTATGGTACCCATAGAAAAAACATCAGTTATACAATATAGTTTTGGCCCTTGGAGCCTAATATCTAGGCACCATTTTATCAAATGAACCAGTTGAAAACTTTGCATCCCTTGCCATAGTACATGATTTTGCCAATTAAATTAAATCCTAACATCCGATTTGTATAAAAAAGGCACGCCCTATATCTTAACATTGACCTTTGACCTACTTTACGTGACCTTTGACACCCAAAATAACATTGAGGGCCCTGTTACGACATTCTACCCACCGTGCAAGTTTGGTTAAACAATGGGCTTGTGCCTTAGAAAGTTACCAAGTTTTGGGCCGCTTTGGCCCCTGCTCCCCTGCGGGGGGGGGGGCGGCGGCGGCGGGGGGGGGGGGGGGGGGCTGGTGACCATTCCCAGGAACCTCTTTCCCCTCCCCCTGAAGATCATTCCCACCAATTTGGTCTATAATCCATGATGTGATGAATTATTGCTATAGGGCCCTACCCAAACTTTGCCCCCCATTGGGGGCCAAATGGGCTCCACACTGGGTATTGTCATGAGAAACATTAATTCAGCAGATATGGAGGTAACTACAACCTACACAGTCGCTTTAACTAAAACTATTGTCTCATCTAGAGAAGAAGGCCAAATACCAACCAAAAAAGAACTTCGACTTCATTTGAGCCTTTGACCACATATGTGACCTTTGCACACCCCAAATTTACATTTGAGGTCCTGTAGGCATCTACCACCACAACTTTGGTTAAATGGGCATGTGTTAGAAAGTTACCTAGTTTTGGGCTCGTTTATGGGCCCTGCCCCCTGGGTCCCCAGTGGGGGCCTTGTGTACCATTCCAGGAACCCTTCTTCCCGCTCCCCCTGAGGATCATTCCCCAAGTGGTTCTAAATCCTAATTATTGAATGTGAATGTATTCCGTATACGCTACCTCCAACTTTTGCCCCTGGGCATCTGCATGAGGAACATTAATTCAGCACATGTAGAGGATCCTACACACAAGAGGCTTAACTAAAACTATTTCTGGATGCTAGAGAAAAAGTTTGAAACTACCTAATTTCGGCCTTTAGGGCCCTGCCCAGGGCAGGGTGGACTAGTTTTGAGACGAGCCTGAAATCCTCACGCCCTAAGGATCATTTCTGCGCAAGTTTGGGCCAAATCCAATCATGCATTTTTGAAGAAGAAGCGAAAATGTGTAAAAGTTTATGCAGCGACGACGCCGCAGGCCCGACGACGAACGACGGATGAAAAGCGATCGCAATAGTTTCACTTGAGCCTTGGAGCGTTCAGGTGAGCAAAAAATTGGTTACAATGAATCACTTGACAATATTAACACTAAGTAAATCACACAAGCTAAAGCTGAAATAAGTACAAACAGTTATATAAACTATACCAATTACATGTATATTACAAAACATTGATCATCTCATACTTTGTTCATACTGTGTTCATTATGTCAGAAAATACAAAACCTTCACAAATACAACGTACACTGTACAGATACAGTGTACTATGGTGCTAGTACTTTATTTCAAATTGTCACGAGCTGAGTATCAGGCCCATAACTGAAAAAAAAATACAAACCTTTCATTTTCAAGACCTTCTTTACATAGCTTTGGTTACAGTCACCGCAGAATAATACAGTTTGGTCTTCAATCAATTTGGTTTACGTATTGGAAAATGGGTATGTATGCTACAACCCAAACTCAAACGATGTTGAGTCCAGAAAAAGGATAACATTAAACTGTGTTGTACATTACATCAAAAAAAAAAACACACACAAAAAAAACAGGAATGGGTCAGATATAGTATTGGCAGGTACGCTATCACTTAATAAACAATAACCACTCTGGCAACTAATCCGTCTTATAGGCTATAAACAATAGTCTTTGACATAGTGGATTAGGAGCTTTATGGAATTACCACACTCTGTTGACAACTCCTATCAGAGTTGCCAATGTCAGTGAATCTGTTTGCAAGAGACTCCCATGGGCCAATTATATAAGTGACAGGTCCAAATGTGTGAGATCAATGGCAGCCCTGTCCTATGTAAGTTGGCAAATTTGGGGTACAGATCCTACGCCGAGGATTTTCGCCATGCTAGGGATATGTACAACCGGGGCTATCCATTATTAGTGACATACCTTGCCCACCCTAAAATCTAAGAAATAGGGACAAAATGGGGAGAAAATTTGAAAAATATACATAGATATTCCCAAATATACAAGGATTACTATGCTGCTTCCCGCCCCCGCTCAGACAAAGGCATAACGCATTTTTGGATGTTTTGGAGATATACTCGAGCAGAGTTATTTTGTTCAAACACGTAAAGCCCCGCTATTACAGTGTCCCTTTTTTAACAATGCGGATTATCGAAAGCAGAAGGGACACATTCTAAATTAATAATTTTTTTGTTCTGCATGTTTATACATGATGTACTGAGTCCCACGATCTTATTAAACTCATTTTTGAAAAAAAAGTCAGGTTATGCTTATTCGTCATGTGAAGGGGGGGGGGGTAGTTTAATAGACATACATTTAAAAGTAGGGACACATTGCAACACATGGGTAAAAATTTCTTTACTTTTGCCAAAAGTAGGGACCATCCCTAGAAAACAGGGAGGGTGGCTAGGTCTGCTACTGTGGCTTGGTAGAAAGCTTTAGGCAGTGGAAAATTTTGCGTGAGATCTAGATTAAGGGTGAAAGGGTCACTGAATTTTGCATTATTTCACATATTTCCGAAAGAATGACAGCAAGGCTTGTCCAGACGTAATCTCGTATTGTAGGAAATTTATAGTGATGGCAGAAAAATTTTGTCAATTGATCATAAATAAAGGTCAAAGGTTAGAACGGGGGTTCTCAATTATTATTTTTGAAGTGCGATATTTGTTGTCGATAATTTGTACTGCGCTACTATATATACCAACACGCGAAGTGAGCGCAGAGTCACCGCTTGGGGTGCATGGAGGCCCACTCAATTGCTCCTGGCGGGGGTCAAGGAGGCAGAGCCCCGAAAGTTTTAATTAATATAAACAACATAGAATTTATTAGGTTAGAAGTTAGTGAACTTTGCACTAAATAAATCTGTATACTCCAGGGATGACATCCTGTGTTCGATCTGTTAAGCAAAATTGTTTGCACATTTAAAAGACAACAATGGAAGGTTGAAAGTGAAGGAAAAGACTCACAAGTTTCTTTTAATTTAGCTTTCATTTTGTGTGAGGGGAATTTTATCTCCGTCGTCTGCATCTGTTTGTGTAGTCTTATGATATGAATCGGTTTGTGTAGATTGATGACATGCGGGTTTGTTAAACTTTATAGTTGTGACAACTGTATCTGTCTCGGACATGTCCTCGGCGTTTGTCATTCCATTTCTCTCCCCATTTATGAAGGAGGTTTCTTCCTTCTTTTTCTTTTCGTTTCTCTTCCAGAAGAAGTACGGAAGGGGAACGTAACGAGCCTGGTGAGCCTCTTCCATGTCACCGAGCTCGGTCAGTTCAGTTCTCGACCTCGACTGATTGCTCGTCGAAGGCTGACTGTTGGACGTCGACGAGCCGGCCTCCGCGGCCCTGGCCCGGCAGCAACGGAAACGCCCAAACAGCTGTTCTCTGATCGTCGGCTGACGGAGGCAGTAGAACACGAAAATGAAAAATCCCTGGAGGGAGTTGAAGATGATGAAGATGATCTGAAAGACCTCGTTCAGTGCCTGAATCAGAAGGAAGTAGCCAATCACCCACGTGATTCCGAGGAGCAGCATGATGCACACGGCGTTCTGGATACGTACCATACGTTCCTTGCGGGTATTGGGACTGTCACCCCTGGCCGGAATTGTGCGACTGATGCGATAGATAACGAGGACGAAGATGACGATGTTGACGACGATAATCAGGGCCATGGGGATGAGCATGCCGCCAACTTGAGGCCACTGTTCAAGGAAGCAACTGGTTGAGGAAAATAAACACAAGGGGGAAATAAAATAATGTTTCTTGAAGGTAAACAGCAGGATTGGAAGAAATACTTACTTTGGGATAAAGCTACTTGAGAATCAAATGTACTGTTCAAGGCTTCTACCAGCTAAATATCATGTACAAATGTCCATTACTTTTTAAACTACCACCATCAATACTCGTGACAGACAAATTTGTTGTGTAGCTTTGTATGTGATCAGTTTCTATCAGGGCATCAGATTTACTCGTAGCATGCCAGAGAAATCACAGCTCTATGGAAATTGTGTGGTGCATAATTGCGACTTTGGCACATTGGGAGTCAATTCAATACTGGTTAACTCTTTAAGTGCCGAAGTCGCAGATCTGCACCAAACAATACACATAAAGTCCATAGAGGTTCAAACCCTCTGGCTGGTTACAAGTTAATGAATGCTTGTTTCTCCACAAGTAAACAAAGTCTCAATAAATCTTACCAGGCAGGATACACATTGATATGTGTTTCAACTTAACTAGTTCTTTGAGACATTTCTTAAAACTTGTTCAAATCACTTCACTGCCTTTTAAAATCACTCAGCTACTGTACCTATGCTGCTGTATGTGCCAGGAATATTACGAAGTATAATTAATACTAAGATGCATGAATACAAATCAGTAAACTGACATGAATTAAGTTGCTAATGCAGGGCTCCACACAACTTTTATTGGATGGTTGCACGATCAGGCAAACAAACATTTTGTTTTCATTCATTTAGTTGCCCAAACAAAAGTTTTACTTGCCCAAGTAAAAAAATGCATGTTAATTGTGTTAGCTTTAAAATAGTACAGGTCTTGTTAAGTGTTTTTGCAGATCCTACTCTACTGGAACTTACACAAAATTGAAAATGAACTGAAAGCCACAAGTCCTTTATTACTCTCTTGATTTTAGAGTTGCAAATTTTGACTTGCCCATTCAGGCAAGTGCTAGTGTCAAGCCCTAGCTAATGGTACTTACAGATCTCTGAGGGCATAATTTTCCCGAAATCCACCGCCAAATAAGACGACGAGCAGTGCCGGAACACCTGACGGATCAAGATAAGAACAACCAACATCAATCCCATATTGGTGACTTTTGAATAACGTGACACCTATTATTTTGTTATTACTCATGTTTTCTCATTAATTCTTAGTTTCTCAAGGGTATTTTTAAAAGATACAGGTCTAAAACAACACAAGAGTGTGACTATAAAGGCCACCGCACACCTCACGATTTTCAATGTAAAATGAAATGAAATGAATTCCAAAATACTGTAAGTCTACCAATTTTGTAACTGGTGGCATATACATGTGGTAATAGTAATAGTTATAATAATAGCAATAATGATAATAATGAGAAGAAGAAGAAGAAGAAAGACATTACTACATAACTACTACAGTCTAAATTACCCACAAGATTTGAAAATCATAAATCATCCAAGCAATTTACAGATTGTCATCAATCCCATTTGTAAGAACAACCCTCGTGTACTATTCCACTAAGCAATTTCCCTTTTTGTGTTAACCCTTGGGGATGACAGGCTTGTACAGAAGCCCAGTACATTGCACACTCAGAGATGACGGGCTTGTCCAGGAAGCCCAAAATACATATCAAAATTTTTGGTCAAGTGCTGAATAAACCGGAGAGTTGTATTGTTTAATGTGTCTGTACCCCAAAAATACACCTTTTTGACCCGTATAAAGGAAGAAAATACACATTTTGTACAGAATGTTATAAGAACACATGGGTTTACATATATTCTCTTCAAAGTCAACCACGTGTAAATTGTGTTGTCTCTCAATGAACAACAGTGACATATAGCATTGAGCCCAAGGGGTTAGATATTGATGTGAATTGTTATGCTGTTCTATTGTCTTGCTGTCTCTTGACTTATGTCTTTTTTGTATTATATGGGGGCTTTACAAGTGCATTTACTGTGCTTTGACTGGTACCCAAAAGTCCGCATCTGTTATATGGAATCAGTGGTGTCCCTAGAATATGTTAAAGAGAGTGGCAGGGTGTTGTTCGTGCCCGGGGGAGGGGGGGGGGGGCACCTAGTATAATTGTGTGATAGCGTATTGCCGGCGGTTGAGACGCCCCATTTTCAGGCCAAATTTCGTTCCAGAGGCATTCTTCTAATTTCAGAATCACAGAAATTTGTTTCGATTTTAATCCTACTTCCAGAGACCCAAATTTGTCCGTTGTTGTTTCTGATTTTTCGCCAGAGCATTGCTCTTTTTCAGCATGGCATGCTGGCAAGTTCCAGAGCATAGCATTTTGAGGTTTATTTGAAGCTATTAGCTCCATTTCCAAGAGCCCCCCGGTATTTTCGCTCAAGCCCGTTCCAGAGCCCCTGATTTCTCCGATTTTGGTTTTTGCGGCACATCCCGTTTATCACTTGTGTCATTCGAGTGCCCCCCACCCCCCCCCCCCCGCGGCGGGGTTCGTGTACCTTGGTCAGAAATTACTGTGTACTTCGACACAAGGTCAACAAGTGCCTCCCCCCCCCAAAAAAAAACAAGAAAACACAAACAACCCAAAACAGCCGGCACACAATGGCAGTGAGTGCATGTCAGATACAGATTTTTTTTTTTAAATGTACACACATTCAGTATCAACGTACCCCACGCAAACAAGCTCGCTTTCAAGATGAATGACGGAATATACGAATTGACGACGCGAACAAAGAGCAGGTACATGTTGAAGCCTTCCACACTCATCCAGCACAATGATGCAACCGTGAAGTACTGGACCAGAGCCGCTAGAACAGCACAAGGTATCTCCGCTACTTCTGGATTATCCGGGTCCTGCATCTGATCTAACGACAGTACGACAGTGAAAACGATGTACATACAGAGCAGCGAAAAACACAGACATATCAGAATCTGGTTGGGCTGTTTCTGTCGCAGTTTCCTGTGTGAAAATACAGATTGAAATCAGTTATTACACAAACAGATTTATTTTCAAGTCCATCCAAATATTTCTGCTATTCATGAAAAGGCTCATGGGACAGCATGTCACTAGTGTCAGCAGTGACAAAATATGTATTCATATACAAATTTGGCAGAATTTGCATAACTTCTGATATACATATACTGTAAAAAATGAAATGTTCGCGAGCATTTAACTTTCGCGAATTTCGCGAGGAGTGGAGATTCGCGAAAGTAAAATGCACGCGAAAGCTTGTGTATATACAACTTTTTTAATGCCAATACAAGACTGTGTACCGTATAAGTATACGACTCGAGACAGTGGTGCGCGTTCACTTATACGATGGACGGAATGCACTTCTACATTTGATAAAATGGAGTTTCAGAGGCATTAAAACAAGTATTTTGTATAAATTGTTGGGATAATTTATCAATCAAATCACCCAAATGGTTCTTCCGAGCAAATTTCGCTATATTTTATTTTTTTCATAGTCGGTGATTCGCGAAAATTTCATGCACGCGAAATGGCCATGTTTTAAAACGCCTCTTTTTTTTTACAAAAAAAACAAAAAAGCTCCATAGACACCTGTATTATAAATTTGTAGTGTTTTTTTTTTTTATCAAAAGAAGCGATGAAATCAATTCTTTTTAGAAACAACACCTAATTGAAGCTCTCAATAACTATATTCTAACTGTCATGTACATAAGTCTGTGATTAAGGCCTGATCTCACTGGAGGAGATGTCATTGTAACTCCTGCGACTGAACAGCCCCATTGACTCGGGAGACCAAAAAATGGCTTGGGCTCTCACCGAGGAGAAGTCGCGGAGACATCTCACGGTTTCAGAGACATCTCCAAGACCTGCTTGAGAAATCTCCACAGATGCGGAGACTAATTACATAATTCATTGATTTATTAAGTAATGTGAGGGCGATGTTGCGTCGACTTAGATGGACATACACTGTATATGGGCATGGATGCCTTCATTTAATTGATTAATTCATAATTGAGACTAGCCAGGTCTCGGGAGAGTTGTACGAAAATCAAACATGTTCGATTTTGTTGGAGTCTTCTTCCAGTTTCCAGCAGGTCTCCGAGACGTTAAGACGTCTCCTCGACGCTGCCGCAACCTGCTGGAGACTAGAAGTCTTAACCCTAAAGATCCGGGCTATTTCCAGTGTTGCAGCATTGTAACAGTAGGCCTACATCTGATTTAATGGTCTCAAGTGATGCGCGAGATTTCAAAGTAAAATGTCAGTGAATGACGTGGTCAAAAAATTTCGCACGGTGGAATAATGACGAAATTTGTCGAGGGAGGGCCATCCAGCCCCCCCCACTGAAATATTAGGGTTAACCCTACAGTAACCCCCCCCCCCCGCCCGACGAAGTTCACGACCATACCACCGTGCAAAATTTTTTGACTGCGCTGCTCGCTGACTTTTTACTTTCATTTCAAGTCTCGCACATCTTATGAGACTAAGTTTGCAAAACTCGGCCATACCCTTACGACAATGCACGACTTTCGTACGTGCGTGTCAGCCCAAAATCTGTTTTAAAAAAAACAACATGATTTTATGTACAATTTCAATACAAATTGTGCTTTCAGCCAAAATTCATATGAAATATATGATTATTTTTACTTTTACTGGTTCAAATGAGTTGATTTTATGCTAGTTATGATTGCAAATGTGTCCCCGACAAACCATCACAAAAACAATACAAAACAAAAGGTTGAAAAAAACAAAGAAATACATAATAAATTCACAAAACAATAAATTTCATTACAAAATTGATTCTGATTCGGCAACTATTTCTGTAGATAATTGTTAGAAATGTCAAAAAGAACTTTATCACCGAAAATTAGCCTTCTACGAGCTGTTTAAAGTGAGTTATAGACGAAAATGTGATTTCATACATAAATTTGCATACTTAATCATTGAAAAAATAGAAAATCATTATTTTTCAAAAATCTAAAAACCTTGGAGTTTACATTCGGCTCTATGCACATGCAAATTTTCATGGTGATCGCACAATCCACGGCTGAAGGGGGGGCCAAATAAGAACACCCCTCCCCCCGGCCATGTAGTTTCAAAAAAGGCCGGGCTAATTAGGGTTAAGGAAATATGGTGGAAACTGGAAGAAGACGCCAACAAAAATTGAACATGTTTGATTTTCCTGCGACGCCCTGGAGACCCATCTAGTCTCAAGAAGATGTCACATAGACTGGGGTTGTCCACTAGTCACCAACTAATCTCTAGGCCAGTGAGATACAGCCTTTATTTTACATGAAAAATATGACCTTCGAAAAAAACCCAAAAAAGACGTTTAAAACAATAAAATACGTTTTAAAACAAAAAAAACATGTTTTTTTTTTTGAAATAAAACACGTTTTTTTTTCCCAACCCTGTTAACCAACGACTTCAAATTATAAAATTCTAATTATATTAGAATAGATCTATTTGCCT
>JZLH01S0068676.1:2186-15581 GCA_001188425.1 Eucidaris tribuloides
AATGATTGCGAAACTTTCAGTGTCATAATATGTCATCATCATCTTTGCCCCTCCCAAGGTTTTGTTAATTACGCTACTGTGCAGAAAAGCATAAAATGACTCAATCTGAATGTTTTTGGAACGACAAGAGTTTCAAGCTAAAACATGTCTCCAATTTGAAACCGCCTATACTATTACTAGAAACTAAGTGATTAATTTGGCTTCACTAAAACAGGCGTAAAGGCAAACTCAATCAATAACAAAGAACAACTTTTAGTGGAACGCTCAGAGTGTCACACGAAAATCTATGGAGTTTTATTTCAAAAGACACTGACAGTGTTAAGTCTTGCATTCTTGCAGTAGAACTACGTAAACCATGGACTGAACATTTTCACACGCCATTTGAGCATTTGAAATTGGGATCCGATTTATTACAGGTTCTCAATCGGTCCTACTTTCCCTACTTCTCTTTGGCCCCTGCTCCTACTTTTTATACTAATCCTCCAAATTCATAAACTCTAAAATAAGGATTTAAAATAAATCCTGACTGACTATGGTTAGGGACCAGTTGATTTTATTTTGATTTAGATTAAATCTTAAGAATTTATATTAAATCACAAAAGCTTAAGATTAAAATCTTTAAAATTTCAATCTAAATCTACTAATCAATTGGTCCCAAACCACAGTCGTTCAAGATGTATTTTAAATCATTGTAATTTAGAGTGTACAGTTTAAGATTAACAGCTCTGAAAGACATTGCAAGGATATTATTTGCGTAGAAGTTCCCCAAAAGAAGTGTTTTGAAGTTATTGTCATGATGAGCAAATTCGGTTATCTGAGAATCACGAATCAATAGCAGTAATATACCAGCGTATAGTATGTGATCAGGAGCATGAAAAACTATCGATAAACTCGGGGAAATTCCTATGGATCGAAGGTTCGATAGACAAAAGAATGGACTGCGTATCTGAGAGACGAAATTTACCAATCCAGACTAAAAGAGTATGATTAACGGTTTAAAGAGCTTAATTGTAGTTTAAGCTCTAGCTCTCACTATCTTACTTCAATTTCGTTCATTTTTTTAACTTTAGGCAGATTTTTAGACGCACAAGTATGGCTGCCATTTCGGTCTACCGGACCTTCGGTACATCGGGTCTTTGCCGGTCTGTACCTCATAAGAACTATTACTCAAGTCAAAGTGCCCTACCCTTTTATCTTAGCTGTAGTCTTCCAACTCCTGCTGAAAAACAGAACAAAACAAAATACACAGAGTTTTACATTCATTTTGAAAATAACTGTTACACAATCATTTGGAATATGTGGAAAACAACACACACAAGGATTTGTTACAGTTTCTTGGTAACTGAAATTTACAGTTTTATGGAATCTATTAAAATAAAAAAAACACAACCCAGCCCTATCCCCTTAACCTACAAAAAAAAGGATCTACCTACCCATGTCTACTCTAATTGTTCCCCCTATTACCTACCCCAAATCACCCCCCCCCCCACACACACACACACACACACACTCACACACGTACACATCTCACACATCAACATCACCCAAAACACAAACACACACAAACATCCTAACACACACACATACCCACATACACCCACACACCCAGACAGACTCTAGCACGCTCACTCCAAAGCACCTGCTTGCTTTCCTGGCCTAAATGGCTTATATACTGAGAAAGGAAATGCACCTGTAATACTAAATTAAGAAGAAAAAAAAATATATGTATGAAAGGAGAGGAAAATCTTAGCGTTCTAACCATGACACTGCAGACGAAGAAATAAAAAAAATGTTAGGGTAGAATCCTTTGTTGCTAATGATCTAGCTTAAATGTTCCCATTTTTTAAAGTGCTTCTCCAACTTTCCTGCTTTAATTGCCAATTTGTTTTCCTCTTCAATAAAATCTGTGATAATTTTTCGTATCTTAACCCTGGTAGGTAACACACCCTCACTTCTAGATTTGAAAATTGTATATTTCACTAAGATTATCAGAGCGTTCACACACTCAATCCTATTTGATGTACCTGACAATCCCACAAAAAAATGTCTTGCCATTCCTTATTCCTTAATTCAACTAATTTATATTGTTCAATAATAAATTCCCAAATTTCTTTGATCTTATCACACTGTAACCTACAACTTTACACAGTCTGGCCCCAGAGTCAGATGTAGACCAAGATGATGCTGGACTGACCTTGTGGCAGACACCCTCAGGAGTGAGAACCAATTACCTACTATGTCCGTGGTAAAGCTCATCAATCTTGTCAGCAGACACAGGACGAAGAAGATGATGATCCTACTTTCTGCTGTATTTCAACAGACCTGGAGAAATAAGGTGTTATGATAACATTATACCAGTCAATATTCAAAGAGGACCGTGTCTCTCTGTGCTAATGTAACACCCCGAGTTTGGATATAATACTGTAGAGTATTCCAATAGCACCAGGAGAGGTCCACGCCTCTAGATGTTGAAATAATTACCAGGAATTAAGATGTCGTCGTTGTCGTTATTCTACTCATGACTGGGTATCTGTGATTCCTTGATGAAGACTCTCTGTTCGTGAAGACTCTAAGCTCTTGAATATAGGTATTTTGACATGTTATACAAGTAATGTCAAATTTTATCCATCTGGGACTTTGCCCTGATCTGTTTCCTTTTCTTTCAGTTCTTCCAAACACAATAGCTTTCTTCAGATTATTACATACATGTGTAATATACTTTCACCTGGATACCACTGAAATGTGGAATTCTGATTAAAGACGTTCCATCATCAACTACTACTCTAGTGTATGTTTAACACCAAAGGTATTAAAAATTACCCATGTAGTATTTATATTAGACAACATACTGAGTGTTTAACCTAACATCCCAGTCTCTTGCAGTGGTATATCAAATTATTTTGTGCAAGTACTTTGAATACAAAGAGCATTCCTGATTTAGGTGATAAGGGAATCATTTAGGTATCTTTCTCTTCATCTGTGGGAAGACAAGTTACAACACAATAACCACATATGATTTCATACGTGCCTTTACTTAGATATTACGACAGCTGCGCTTATTTGAACGTGCGACCATCGCTCATGTTTCCCACGTGGCCCACGAAATTGTTTGCGCCACTTGTTAATCATTGAACCTCGAATGAAAATGCTATTTCAATCAAAACGCTTTGTGATTTGTAACTGTCAATGTGTCCACGCAAATGCACTTTCCAGTCCTAGTATTAATGAAAGGTACGATTGCACAATGTACAGATTACAACATATCTAATCACTCATCTTTTGATATCAACGGTGTGTAAGTCACGAACCAAAATGCAATGATAGCTTATCCCCATTGGGACAAATTTAGATTTCTTTTCTGGAGTTCGATTAATATTTCGGTCATGTGGCCCACCAGACGACAACTAAATAAAGAATCCCCATGTGTTTATGGGTACGCAGGGGGTTCCCGGAAGGATCACGGCCTAAAAAAAAAAAATCAAAATTCTACATTTTTTTTCCGAAGACATTTTCTAGGGCCTTTTCACAATGATATGAATAAAAAAAAGCATTGATCGGGTACATTTTATTCGCATCTTGCTGTTATTTCATTTTGAAATGGTCCAAAAAATATCATCATGACCCTTCCAGAAAGAAAAATCCTGGATATTTCATTAAGCAAAAGTCAAAAATTATGATCACGACCCACCCAGAAAAAATCCTGGATACACGCTTGGGATCTATTGCATAAAACTTGTATAAAAAGTTTGGTTATCGTAATTTTTCCATTCATTTTACCAGAGGAAAAAACGGTTACATCAACTGGACCTTTTTCTCTTGTTGTGTGCAATATCTCCGTCTGCATTTACAGCTATAAAGACAACAACCGGTGGCTGAAAAAAAATCAAATAAGCACGGTGCACTACATTTTTTCCCCGGGAGACTCGATCCATGCGAGTAATTACCACATGTCGTCTGCTGGTAAAGTTAGTCATCGTTATTATATGAATCAAAATAATTACCATAGCAATGAAATTGGCGACTGCATGACGCACTATTCGCCTCAAGTTCTTCAACAAACATATTTGATTTTCAAATCATTATCTCGAGTTCATGATCCGTTGCAACAAACATACTTGTCAATTCTGATAATGTGTGATGCTCCAATTTCTGAATCACGTCTTTTTGATAGCAGACTCACACTTTGACAGTAGTGAGCCAAGGTGAACCTCTTGGCTGAATCATCCTGATTATTGTTCATTGTTCTGGAAAAGAAAATCATTAAACAAACAACTGAACAATATTGTTTTACCTGTATTATCTTTAGTATATTTACACGGTTCTGATCTATACACATACCTTTTCATACCGATGAGGAAATATTGTTTTCCGATAACCATTCCTGATGTCTGGCCCAGGTTTCTTTGATTTATGTAAAACTCGGAAGAGCCACTTCAGTCCGCAGCTGAAGCTGCTCCTTTGATGTCAAGGAGTTGGTCACATCCCGGTAGACTGATGGTCCGATAGTCCCAAGATAGTGTCCGAAACTTGTGTGCCTGAAAAATTTGTGTAAGTTTGATTTAATTGTGCAAGCTGAATTAGAAAAAAAGGGAAGAGACTGAGGAAGAACTACGTGCTCGAACTACAATTAGACATAATATTCCACTGCACATATTTCGCGTCGATATTGGTGATTTTTGTCTGTCATAATATGCCGTCCACACTGGTTTTTCGGACTCTCTGCCTAAAAGGATTCTTCGAATGGGTTTAAGAGGCGATAATTCAAATACAAGTTAGAAAAGTAAACGGAATTAATTCCAAACTGGAGTTACCCAAAATGTGCTTAAGTTGTATCTCATGTAGTTCTTTTAACAAGGAAATTGGGCATCCAGCGATAGGAAAAGAGAATCTGACGGGGAAGAGCAGGAGGAGGGAAGAGGCAAAAAGGTAAAGTGCCTAGGGAGAGTACACAGGGGAGGAGGAGAAGAAGAGAAGAAGAAGAAGAAGAAGAAAAGAAGAAGAAGAAGAAGAAGAAGAAGAAGAAGAAGAAGGAGGAGGAGAAGAAGAAGGGGATAAAGAAAATGAGAAGAGGAAGGGGAAAAATGACAAAGATGGGGGGCAGGCAGGATGGATGGTGGAAGTGGATGAAGCTCAACAAAAGCTTCAGAAGTTGCAGGATGAAATTGGAGTGGAAAATGGTTAAACCAAGTCAAGTAAAGAGTTACGACTTTTTATCATTCCCATCAACCCTTGAAATTGGCAACTCTGCCCCTTTGTGTGATGACCGTGTGGATAACTCCCCATTAGTTTTGTTCACCATTTTCCTCTCATTAACAGTCAATTCTCAGCCTCTTGCTTGTTGCTTACTTTGCCACAGCTAAATGATTCTGCGTGTTATTCTGAAAGAATAAGGTCACCTTCTAAACTGGCATCTCAGAAAAATGGAAACAAAATAGTGAAAATCTATTCAAATGAACTAATGAACATCAAATAGCGGACCCTGGCGCAGAGGGGCGATGATCAAATGATATCCCAAAAGATTCCGAATGGTATCATACATTGTAACACCCATGACGTCACTGATGTGTTCCGGTTCTGGCAACAGTAAAATATCAAGCGTCATCAAAGGGTAAACTGATAACATTTTATTGATTTTTCTTCTAAAACAATGTTTACCAGAACATTGGTCCCCCTTTCGGCACGTCCACAACGTAGACAGGTAGTAGGCGATCCTAAGGTACATGATATTATTCTTCAAAGTTACCTTGCGTCAAGTGTCTTTAAACTATGAAGGTGCATCAGGGCTGGCGGATTTAAATCAAGTAAGTTAAATCGTTGACTTGGATTTTAAAAAAAAAAGGCTAAACATTTCAAAAATTGGTTATGGGACTGACAAAAATGACACCGTTGGTGTTAAAAGTGATACGATGAGTATTCGAAGTACGTCGTGAGCAAATCACATAATCAGAGACGAACTTGGACGGTCAAAAGTGTCTGCAAGATAGGTACTACGCTTTTTGACTCCGGAACAAAAAAAAATCACACTCAATGCAGAATGTCGAATAAAACTTGAATTCTATGAGGCTAACTCTTATATAATTTCTTGGAACAATTTATGACTATGGATGGGACTTAGGTACATCACTATCAACCTGAAACCAAGGAGCAGTCAAAACAATGGAAAGCATTCCATGTCACCAACTCTAAAGAAGTTCAAAGTCACTCGCTCGGCTGGCAAGATCATAGCATCTGTTTCCTGGACGCACAAAGAGTTTTTATGGTGGACTACCTACAGGAGGGTTACGAGGGAGCGACTAAAAAGTTTTGTGAGATGCTCAGCTTCTTGGCAGTCTGATACGTGGAGATCCGGCGATCCTCCATGACCATACAAGGACAAGAGCAATGTACTGGCATAAATCCCGGGGGTAGGATGGGGGATATATCCCCCCTACACACTTTTCGAGGTGGGGTGGCCTGTACAATCATCCCCCCCCCCCCACTTTTCAATAAAAATATCGATTTTTAAAAATTAATCATTGATAAAATTGCTATATAGTGAGAATTTCTCCTGAAATGCCTTCAAAATTCTTAAGGTCGTCCAATTTTAATTCTAAAAAACTCAAAAGCTCCTGGGTCGGTCGTTTCGTTCCCTCGCTTCCACTTTCCCTCATCAATTTGGACATTTCGTCCCGGAAAATTCCTACGTATGGCCTTGTTTTCAAGGTAGTCTCCACTACATAATTGTATAGTTATAATCAATCATGTTGAAAATGTGTAGTTCCTCCGATTTTTTAGTTATATTTATTGAAAACGTTGGTTTTAGAGCGTAGTATCATACTGGCAGACAGAGACCAGCAATCTCACCGAATTAAAGAACACTGTCCTAAATTGGGAAGAGGGGGATATATCCCACTACTTTGCGGGAACGGGGGGGGGTGATCTATACAAATATACCCCACTTTTCAATTAGTATTTTTGTGTTTATTCAATTGTTGCTAACAGTTATAATTTTTTAAATGCTAAAGATATTGTTATCTGAATATCCCGATTTTTCCGGTGTAATATCTCTCATTCATGTCCATTACCCACGTGTTTTCCATTGGTCAAAATGTATTATATCCATATCCCTATTTAGAGCACATATAACGCAAAATGTAGGCTTAACCCTTTGGGGACGACGGGCTTGTACATCTTATTATCAACCAAATGTAGAAAACAAACTCACATATTTTCACGTTATACGACACTGTTGTTCTTTGAGAGACGTGATTTGCACATGCTTGACTTTGAAGGGAATATAAACTCAGATTTTCTTCTGAAATTCTACATTGAATATCTATTTTCATACTTTATATTGGTCAAAAATGTGTAAGTTTTGGGACGAATGCATTAAGCAATAAAACTTTACCGTTTATCCAGTGTTTGAACGAAATTTTTGTCACATTTTCTGGGCTTCTGTAGAAGCCCGTCGTCTCTGAATGTGCAATGCACTGGGCTTCTGTACAAGCCCGTCGTCCCCAAGGGGTTAAAATGCCCCCCTTTCCTCTTTAATTTGTGCCCCGAATTTGAAACGAGTTAGAACAACTTACTTTAATTTTTCTCATGCTCGCTCGCATTAATATTTGATATATAATGTATAAAGGTCTTTTCAGTGTCTGAATTTGAGACATTTCAGAAACATTTTCCCCTTTTATAAGATAGACACCATGCATTCTCATAGGTCCAACAAATTGTCTCGCTCGCTTCGCTCGCTCGTACATTGATATAGGCCATGAAAACTCAACTGCAAAATTTTATTCTATGGTATTTACTGTTTTATATTACAGCAAAAGATCGAAAATCACATTATGTGAAAGGCCTAAAATGTAATCACAACAAAAGTTATATGTCAATTTTAGGGTAGAGATAGTGGTATTTTTGCACGTTGTGGGTGTCCCCAAAATTTGGAAATTTCATCGATCATCCCCCACTAATCCAACCGGATTTACGCCCATGCTGTAGTTGTTGCTGTCAATGGCCTTTCTGACTTTGGTTCTTCCATGTTGTCTTTACCATGTTTGACTTCGTTTATCCATCCTTTCACTGCGGTATAGGCCTTTATGAAGGGGCATGTTCCCATATCGTTGTAGTCATGTCCTTATCATGGATCTTAGCTGGGGTCATGCCTTTCAGTTGCAGATACTTTATGACAGCACGATACCCAAGTTTGTCCATTTTTAAGAAACACCCGAGACTGAAGTTTAAGAATCTGTAAGCAAAAAAATAAAAAATAAAAATTGCTATGATCAAGACATTTGGTGGGTAGGATATGTGAAAGAATTCAAACGTCAGATTTGGTTTTCATATCTTAATTATTTTTTTATGATAGGCTCAAAACTTTTCAGTCGCCCCTCGCAAGTTTCAGATGATTTGGTTCTTGAGGCATTTTCACCCCTCCATATTATTGCCCTTTTAATAACGAACATTAAAATGGGCTAGTACAGTATGTGGAAGGAAAATTTGACATTTGAATATGGATGTCTACAGGTTCGGGCAATGCATAAGAAAGAATATTCGTCACTGGTATTACGAAATTTCGTATCTTAATTTTTGGTTAGATGATTTCTGAATCTAAGTAAACTTTAATTAATCAAGCCAGATTTTCCCTTGTCATATTCTCAGACTTTCATCTCAAAGGTAACATTGTTCAGCTACTGCAACTACGTAAGGAGAAAAACACTGTTTGCTCCGGTGTTAAAAGCAGCCACGTTGTTAACTCGATCTCCTGCATATTTGACATTCTTAAAGGCCCACTGTCATGAGGGAATGGAACAACGCCCTCTTTTGACTAAAATTGGAGAAATGAGGCACCAATGATACCCATAATGCTACAGAAACAGCCATGGTGGTGTGGCAAAATACAACATTTGTTATCCTCCCGTGGTATATGTAGACTATGGCACGGTAACAGACCGTATTCATGAATATTTGCCTGTATTTTAAGACTAGTTCTCATCCCCTCTGTCATTGAATTGACCCGTGACAGTGGGCCTTTAAGATACGAGGTTTTGCCCCCTCTGACCATTTCTTGCTGTATTACTACAACTAGTTCACCTTCATTATTCACTACCCACCATGTGACAATGACAAGGTTAGTGGTTTTGTCATTTTGGTTGGCTGCTAATTAGAACAAATCCCTGAACCACACATGGATAACAGGAGCTTTGTTATTTATGATATGGTCCATTTTTAACTATCGCATGTAATGACGGTTGTTATGGTGATTCTTATGATGGAAGTGGTGGTATTTATTTCAAACAAGATGTAAGTAATTTACAGAGACGCTAATTAAGCTAAGCAAAACATAGGGGAGTTCTTTCAATTCCCATATCAGTTCTCAAAGTTTTATAACCTCCATTTTGGATCCATTAATGAAATTTAACAGATTATTATTTGCAAATACGCTAATTAAACTAAGCATATCAAGAGAATAATTTCAATTCACCTGTCAGTTTTGCAAAGTTTTATAACCTCCGTTTTTGGATGTCGATTTATAATATTAAAAATACTTTTCATTTAATCAATGACGTCTGTATATGATGTTCTTGTGATCCAGAAATTAGAATTGTGTATTCAATTAATTTAATGCATTTCATAATGGAATAAATATTATTTTAAAGCGGTGTATATTTAGGGAAGTTATTAAGAAAATTGTTATTTTAGAAGCTGAATATTTGCTATCACTTGGCGGAAATGCAACTATGGAATTATTAAATCAGCTGCATCTGGTTTATACTAACTTGCGTGACTGTCGTAAACAAAATTACCTTGACACTCATAATAGGCGATCATATACTGTTGTGAGATCGCTCTCACCGTTTAACCTAGATTTTAAAATTAAACATCCGTACTGTTTCCCAGATACCCGATATAGTTTTGAAACACTGAAAAATTACTACAAACACCAAGAGATTGACATCCAAAATAAATGTGCATGTGAATACGCAAACATATACATGTATTATGTGTTTGGTATCCTTTCTTTGATCTTCTTAAAATAAATTGCATCCAAGCATTGTTTCTTTTACGGAATACCAAAAATGAAGAAATACATGAAAGGTATCGACATGCTACCCGAGTACATGAATAATATACATAAGTACATGCATACATACATTCAATGGCATAACCAGGATATTCCAATAAGTTTTGAATGAATGACACACACACACACACACACACACACACACACAAACACACACACACAAAATCTCCAGGACATAGTCGAATCTCTTGGTGACCAATTGACCAAACTTCAGTTTATTTTGCTTTGTACTATTTTTTTTTTTACTTTCAGACACACACGCACGCAGGCTACACACACTGACTACTTCTGTTTCTACTGCCTCTGCTCTAACATCATCCTTATTACTAACTTTTCTTGGTAATAATTGATTTAGGAGCCAATCCAAATAGTGCCATTTCTTGCAAAAAAATGAATTCTGATAATTATAATTCAGTTGTTATCAGAAAATCATTTACTCAGATACGAGTACTCAATTCCTCTTAATTCATTTTCTGCTTCTAGCATAAGGGAAAAGGGTTAATAGATTTGATATTGATGTAGGTGTATTCTACTTCATCAAAAATTGTGTTCTCAATAATTTATTTCAAAAACAAAACGGAAGTGGAGAACACTAGAAAGAAAGGGATATGCAACACTGTCTGATCGTAAACGTTATATTGATAAGAAGAATGCTTTCAACGTCGCACTTGTTAAAGTAAAGAAGGAATATCTTACCAAAGATTAATAGATTTGATATTGATGTAGGTGTATTCTACTGCATCTGAAATTGTGTTCTCAATAATTTATTTCAAAAACAGAACGGAAGTGGAGAAAATTAGAAAGAAAAGGATGTGCAACACTGTCTGATCGTAAACGTTATATTGATAAGAAGAATGCTTTCAACGTCGCACTTGTTAAAGGCACTGTATAACAGTGTTTCCAGTTTAAAAAATCTGAGCTGCATGATTCCCCATGCTACCAGTGTCTCTGACATGGTCTAAAAATGAAGCCCTGAAAAAATTGCAGTTTAAAACGATCAGTAAGTGCTTTAAAAAAGTAAAAATCATTGAGAGACCATTCCAGCTTTCCCCCATAGACTGCTGTGTTGCAGAATTTCCTATCGCCCGATAACAAATTAATGTGCCAATTTGTATCTGCACATATTGTACTAGTGACAGCATAACTGTCCAAACTTTTGTGTTCTAAGGTGTTTATTTGTCCATTCAAACACTGTCAGATATGTCAGATAGCAAAGTTTGACAATTTTTTTAACGTGTCTTCCACAGTGTTATATAGCGTCTTTAAAGCAAAGAAGGAATATCTTACCAGCCGCTGCCAGGAAGCCGGCCCTAAAGAAATACATGGAACAATTCAAGCATTGTTAGGATCTTCTAAAAAAGTTCTTCCCAGCTGCAATGATTACAGTCAGTTAAGTAACAATTTTGCAAACTTCTTCAATGGAAAAATTGATCAGATTAGACAAACACTCGATCAACAAGGTTCCACAGCACTATTTAGTGAATATCTACCGAACATTTCACTGATCTAGTACCATCACCTCTTTCTGATTTTGCTCAAGTCACTGAGGAAGAAGTGATGAAAGTTATCAAGAAAGCAACGAACAAGTCTTGTGAACTGGATTCCATACCAACGTGACTGTTGAAAACACACCTTATTACTGTTTTGTTACAGCCGATAACGTCAATCGTTAGTAGCTCACTGAGTAGTGGTTCTTTTTCGGACAAACTCAAGGTAGCTGTCATTTTCCCTCGCCTCAAGAAACCCTCTCATGACTGTTCAGAGCTGAAAAATTACAGACCTGTGTCCAACCTTTAACTTTTGTCTAAAGTGATTGAAATGGGTGTTTCATCTAGACTGATGGCTCATCTCGACTCTTTTAATTTACATAAAACGTTCCAGTCGGCTTATAACCGCAGTACAGAGTCTGCACTTCTACGCATGAAAAGTGATACACATCAAGCAATGGACAAAAAGCAGGGAATCATCTTTGTTCAACTAGATTTTAGTGCTGCCTTTGACACCATAGATCACACGATTTTACTTGATAGACTGTGTCATGAATTTGGTATCAATGGTACAGCACTGCAATGGTTTCAGTCTTACCTTACGCACCGGTCCTTTCGGATAACAGTACACGATGAACTTTCTGAGACCCACCCACTTTTGTATGAAGTACCACAGGGATCTGTGCTAGGACCCATGCTATTTACACCATACACAAAGCCAATGGGAGAGATTATTAGACGTTACGGGCTCCAGTATCATATGAATGCAGATGACACCCAATTATACTGTACTTTTGATCCTAAAAACAGGAATACCTTGGTGGATGCGCTCCATTCTCTAGAAAACTGTATTCGGGAATTGAATCGATGGATGACACAGAATAAACTGAAATTTAATGAAGACAAAACAAAACTGCCTATACTTCTCTAACCTAAACTGAAACATTTTATCCCAGAAAACATTACACTCAATGTATGTGGTGTCGAGATTGAACCCTCTGAGACTATCAGAAACGTAGGAGTTGTATTTGACTCATCTTTATCCATGTCCAACCACGTCTCTTCACTGTGCAAATTTTTGAATTTTCACATTTTTAATATTTCAAGGGTGAAAAGGTTCTTGACAAAGAAAGCCTGTCATCAGGCTATGTGCTCACTCGTCCTAAGTCGTTAAGACTATTCTAACTTCCTTCTAATGTTGGTGACATAAACAGACTCCAGCGAATTCAAAATCGTGCAGCCCGTGTCGTACTTTGGGCCAATAAATATGAACATGCATCCCCACTACTTCAGGAATTACATTGGTTGCCTGTGGAAAAAAGAATTGTGCACAAAATCAGTATATAAGTATTTCAATGTTTACATAACTGTGCTCCAAAATATCTGTCTTCCCTTTTCAGTTTCGTTTACCGTCAAATTACCAATTACGCTCAAATGCAGACACTACAGCA
Source organism: Eucidaris tribuloides (assembly GCA_001188425.1). Classification (NCBI taxonomy): domain Eukaryota; kingdom Metazoa; phylum Echinodermata; class Echinoidea; order Cidaroida; family Cidaridae; genus Eucidaris; species Eucidaris tribuloides. The sequence continues at coordinate 15,188 of JZLH01S0068676.1, forward strand.
CTCCGTTTACCACATACCAACACGAAAGCCGGTGAGCGCAGCTTCCATTATTGTGGACCAAGAGTCTCGAATAAGTTGTCAAAGGAGCTGCGCTCATCAGCTTGGTAATACACATTCAGAATGGAGCTGAAAACATATTTATTCTCTTAGTTATATTTCATCATAAGTTTTAAAGCGCATTGATCATTTGTGAAAATGAAAATGCACTATATAAGAATCAATTGTATTGTATTGTATTGTATTGTATTGTACTGTATTGTATTGTATTGTATTGTATTGTATTGTATTGTATTGTATTGTATTATATTGTATCGTCTTAGTTGTTGGAAGTAAATCCATAAAGAGACTTTGTGGTTGAATCATGAAAAATTCATGGACATGACTGGTCGATTAT
>JZLH01S0068709.1:21209-31603 GCA_001188425.1 Eucidaris tribuloides
CCACATGGGCTGCACACCATCCTACATATATAGTGACTCCATCATGTCAAAACAAATTTGAACCAATTATTAATGACAGGTTGATGGAAATTACCTATGGAGTCTAGCCAAGCCCTTGTACCTTGACCTCAGGTTTCATGGCTCCAACCCCTGCTACCTGGAGATAATTATAATGTTTCAGTGTTGGCGTTGATTCCACAAGTACCAAGTCTGAGTCTGTAGATAGCGTCGGCTCACTGGAAAATGAGGTTAACGTCCATGTATTGTCTATGGATGGTAACCCCTTTTTCCAGTGAGCCGATGATAAATATTCATTTAACATCTATAGGGACTTGACGCCGAGTCTTAGTCCCGAGTCCACTAAATTGGACTCAAATCCAGACTTGACTACAATACTGATATGTTTTATAGCTACTAAAGTTCTCAAATGTAGACCCCAAGCTCTCTGCACTTAACCCCTTGGACTCGATGCTATACAGCACTGTTGTTCATTGAGAGATGACGCAATTTGCACGTGTTTGACTTTGAAGGGAATATAAACCCATGTATTCTGATAAAATTTCTCTCACAATATTTATTTTCTTATTTTATACTAATCAAAAATGTGTAATTTTGGGGACAGACACATTAAGTAATAAAACTTTAACGTTTATCCAGTGTTTGGCCGAAATTTTTGTCATATATTCTGGGCTTCTGTAGAAGCCCGTCGTCTCTGAGTGTGCAATGTACTGGGCTTCTGTACAAGCCCGTCGTCCCCAAGGGGTTAAGGAAATTACACTTTTGTTTCTTTGTATTGTGTTTTTTTTTTGGGGGGGGGGTTCTATTTACAGATCAAAGACATTTGCAGATATATAATTTTTTTTATTTTTCATTGCTTTGGTAAAATAGAATGAGTCTGTCAAATAACTGTTTTGATACAACAGTGACATACCCCAAGTACATGCATATATGCCTTGAAACCAGTGTGCAAGGACCTGTCATTGAACTCCAAACAGTTGTTTTCTTGAAGATAAAAACATGAAAACAGTTCATAACTAAATTCCAATTTGTATAATACGTCTGTTATCAATATTGTCTGTCTTTGAATGTATGATATCTCATTTTTGTATTATTTTGAAAAGTGAGACAAAGTACATAATCTAAGATGCCATATTTTGTTTGCAGCCCACTGAATTGTATATTATAGATAAATCCCATTTTTTTTAAGCAGTGAAAAATACCCCATATTCTGAATATCTTGGGAAATTTATTTTAAAAAATCCTAAACTTCTTGAGCAACAGAAAAGTACTCTTTTTGTGAGGAAATTGCAACATTCATGAAACCTTTAAGGGATCTAATATAGGAGGAGGCTAGGATTGGCTTATTGCTCAAGTTAGAGGAGTGATGAATGATTGATGTAAGTGTCCCCCTATGTGGAATACTGACATTGCGGTTCAAGCACAGCATCATATTCTGTACCTCTCTGTTGGGCACAAGTATTTGTCTTGTGCTTGCGATATGATGCACCACACATTACCCACGGGTACCAAGTTGTGTAGCTCCCATTTCGGCTCCCTGAGTTGATGTTCCGTTCCTTTATTCTTTGAATGCCTGCCATCCGTCATCCCGTATCCATCCACAATTTCAAAATGCATCTTCTTTGTCATTTCTTGTCCAATTTCAGTTCCGTTTGCTTTATATGATACCACTAGGTGGGGGATTTGAAACTTCTACACAAACTTTTGAAACTTATCAAATATGCTTATTTCTACACATTTTTCGAAAGTCACAAAATATGCTTCTTCATTTGTTGACCAATTTTGATTTTTTTTGTTTCATCTGATAGAGCTACATGAGGTACACCAAACTTCTACACAGAATTTTGAAATTTTTGTTTAAAATTATTCATGCTAATTTATGTAAATTTATTTCAATTAAATCACACACACACAAAATGATTTTTCTCCTTCGTTTGTCAACCAGTTTTGAATTCTTTTGTTTCATTTAGTAGAGGTACATGAGATATACTGAAATTTTGAAATTTTTGTCTAAAAATTATTTGTGCTAATTTATGCAAACTTTATTTGATAATCACAAAAAATGCTCCTACCCCTTCATTTGTCAAGTGATTTTGATTTTTTTTTGTTCTATCTTGCAGAGCTACATGAGGTACACAGAACTTCCTACAGAGTTTTTAATTTTGTCTCTGGTATTATGCTTATTTGTGCAAAATTTACTTGAAAATCACAAAAATAAAGAATGGTATGAATTTCTTTGCTGGATACCGTATTGATGTACTAGTTGGTGATCGGCAACGTGTAACCGTTGCGGATCACCATTGATTTCGTCAAAATCTTCTTCTTCATCTTCTTCTTTCTTTCTGACCACTTTTTTGTGTCCCAAATATCTCAAGAATAACATGTCCTGTCATGTTGTAACTTTCCATGATCATGTGTCATGACAATATCTCAACAATGACATGTCATTTATGTGATCAGTCATCCGTGACGTCAACTATGACGTCATTTGTCAAAATCTGTTTATGTCAATATCTCATGACTGAAGTCGAATTACGTAACCAAATTTGGCACATGTCCAGGTCGGGTCAAGGTCAACCTCTGGACAGAGCCACGTGCGCGCGCGCATCACGACGGACGCGTACAGGTGCGTCAAATCTTAAAAATGCTCCAATCGACCTAGGATTTTGTCTGCATACGTTTCAGGACATTTGGCGCATTTTTGGTGCGAGCGCGTACGCGCGCGTTTTTTCGCGCGCACCCGTTTCGTGATCGAATTTCGCCCTTTTTTCGATGGTTTTGAATACCTGACTAAATTCTACATCATTTCGAACCTTTTCCAAACCAATTGGACCTGAAATAAGGCGTACGCGCCCGAAAACGTTAAAACGCGCGCGCGCGCATATAGACTTAACGTGCATTTTAAAATCAGTCATAAATCTCAATAATAACCCATGACTTTCATGTTTTTATTTGCTGTTCTGATAGGCTATGATGCCTAGATATGATTTCATGCGTCATTTTGTTATTTTAATCTCGATGACGTCATCTATGACGTCATTAATGAAAATCAAATGTAGTCCTTATTTTGTGACTGGCATGTCCTGGAATGTTGCAAATTTTCATGATGATGTGTCATGATAAGTTCTCTAAAATGACATCTTGTCAATGAGACCAGTAATCCGTGACGTCATCTATGACGTCATAGTTAAAAAAACAGATTTTCTGTATATCTCATGACTGAAGCCAAATTACATGACCAAATTTACCACATGTCAAGATCTGGTCAAGGGTCAACTGTTGGACATATCCATGTGCGCGCACGCGCGTAATGACGGACGCGTACGCGCGTGTCAAATCTGTAAAAAATCCCTCATTCCTCAGATTACAGTTTGGATACATTGCATCATTTTGTTATCTCAATTATCGTAACATCGTCTAAGACGTCATTAATGAAAATCAAATGTAGTCCATATTTCGTGACTGGAGTTACATGTAACTAAGATGACGTGCGGATCACCTAATTCGTCTCAGTGACGAATTCAAATCTAGTTGTTGTTGTTTTTGTGTCATTACAGAGAGGGTCACAAGGAGTATGGCATAGAAACTCACAAAGTGAAACCCTACAAGCCACGTAGTCGGTGAGAGCTGTCATCCAATATAAATGACGCTGCAATGTGTTCAACAGTACCGATGGAAAAAAAATTTGGCCTTGTGTGAAGTCACCTTGGTTGACGCTTTCTGTGGATTGTTATTAAAGTCTCAGTCACACTAGGAGATGAAACAAGTTAATACGATCATGTAAAGAAACTATATGGCAGATCTTGCATGTAAACATCACCAGTGGTAGCAGGAAATGATGCGTGTTCAGATCTCAAATATCATGAAAAGCCTAGCGTGAATCAAAGTGGTTGCTGAAAGGAGGCAGTGATGGCAAGTGGTTGCCTATTCACCATGCGTTAGCTGCATGCTGCTGACTGTGCCGGGTAATGTAACTGACCATGTTTGAGGAGATATGAGTAGCTATCCATAGTTTAATGACAAACGGCAGTCACATGGACAACAGTATGCACCAAGTTGTGTGATGAATGAGCATCTCATGTGATCTGTTGCATCAGCTACTTTGCAGCCATCATCCCATTGCCATGTGACATTATGCCACAAGTGCAGGTGTGTTTTGGATCATGAGGACTGGCAAACTTATGGTACAAATGTGACCACAAAACAGAACTTGCGTTTTCTGTGACACGGCTATGGCTGGTCTTGTCTTAACACTTTAGGTGCTCACAGGGCACCAGCTCGTCCACGTGTATCCTCAATGAGGTACTATTGGTGCACTGGTTCACTGAGAAGACGATCAGTTCCATACCTTTTAATTCGAATGAAAACGTCACTGAAGTTCCTACCATAGTGATATTTATTGTAAAACGAAGACACATTGAACCAACTAAATGAGTTAAAATGTCTTTTCTCTAGAGCATTTGCATTTTTACAGGAAATTGACCCTTTTTGAAAGGTTATACACATAAGTAGAGAATAATGCAGTCCCTGTTTAACACACATGGATTTTTAGCCCAGCACCCAAAGTGTTAATTATGATTGATCAGTCTGCAGGTCATTGCAGCTCTAGAGTGACTGGGGCTTCAATTACATCAGAACCTGTTTCAACTTGTTTTGTCTGGCAGTAACCGAGAATTCTTGAGTCTTTAAGCCGTAGTCTATGCATCATTGTGTACCCTGCAAAAGGCCTGAAACACCATCGCTTTTGTACAGCCATAATGTCCTTCAGATAATGGCTTGAGACGGTTGGGGTACAATAAAATAAGTATTTCAGCACTCATGCAACTTTTGAAATAGATTTAAGCACTTTGCAATATTCAATTTAATGTTTCACTATGGTAAACAATATGACATAACTACTACTCTGTTTATGCATGATAGTGCATGATTCAATTATCTGATAATTTTTGTATATGATATTATATAACATTGCTCTTGAATACAGGGATATTGATGATTTTGTCATAATATTTGTTTTAAGTTCTTACAAAGAACTCATTGAATGATCTTCATGTAGAAGCATTCATAAATCGTAATTACAACTCATGAATTTTGGGGGAAAAACACTCCAGAATATTCCAGTGGAAATTGACAACATGTGATGCTAAAACTTAAAAAAGTGGAAGTAAAATCAAAAGTATTACTGATTACTTCTTACATAGATGTATTAAAATGTACTCTTCACACTTTGCAATCAAAACAATTATAGAAGGAATTAAAGTCCAATATTTTATTGTACAAGCTTCTGTATCATGTGATACAGGTACGTGGAGCTGATTATTTCATTCTGCACATTTTGGGAACCGCCCACTGAGCTAAACATACATGATCATATAAAGGTGTATTGTAGCAGTATAGGGGGCCTGCATTTATTGCACCTGTTTAGCGCGTATGTCAGCAAGCTTTCACCTCGAGCGAAAAACCATGTCAGACAGGTATCAGGTAGCACCAATTTAAATACAATTGAATTAAAATGTCCCTTTACAGCATGAACTTTCCCAAAAGTCAATGAGCTATTATCCCGTGAGTTGTGTTGAGAATGTAGTAAACAGTAGGAATGTGTTTTTTTCCTCCAAAAATGGCACGTAGTGTTAAGGAAGTTAAAGAGGTATTTGGTCAGATAATGTGGGGGAGAGGAGGGAAAAGGAAATGAGGAAAAGAACAATTTACACAACTTTCCACTCAAAAATGTGCTTTGTAATTTAAAATATGTGATTTTTTATTTTTATTTATTTATTTTTTATCTTTTTGCACTAGGTGGGGATTTATGGGTTTAATTCTAACGTCACCAGTAAATATACACTTTAAACTAGTCCCATACTTCTGAGCATGACAATATTACTCAAAAGAAATGAGTTGTATACAATTTGGTGCCTTCAAAATAAATCATAAAGTTTGTATGTGAAAAGTATATGTAGTTAAAAATGAGACAGGTTGTGACAACTTCAGAATATAACATGTATTTATTTTCCAAAGTATGTACACTATGACAATGTGACATTTAAAACAATGCTCATTGCAAATGTGGAATAAATTGTTAAATGTTAATTGTGAAGTAAGACTCACTACTCTTGTGCAATATAATTGAAATTTCTATAGTGAGACTAGTCAAAATGTACATGTGTTACATGGACAAGCAGATAGTATACCTGTTATGTAACAATTGTTCTATCAAAGCAGATCACCCCCCCCCCCCAACCACCACCAAAAAACAAACAAACAAAACAAACAAGGTGATATTTTTATAATTACAATGTTTGTGTCCTGTTTGATTTATCTGCAAAATGATATCTATTATTGTGAGCATTGTTTTACCATAGACTGTGCCAAATATTACAAATGATAAACACATACTGTGTACCATTGCAATTTTGTGATGTATATTTGTGTATTATTTCTAATATGAGAAATTGCAAAAGCAGTTATTCCAAAATCACTTGTCCATAATTTGTTTATAACCAGATTTTAAAAATGAAGCATCAAGGTCAGGTGATGATGATGTTTTAACATTTGAAGACTTACATTACAAGATGTTAATTTGGAAAATAGGTGTAATTTGTGATTCAATCCTGTAGAAGTGATTGCACTCTACCTTTCAAACAGAAGGCTGTGTTAGAAATGAAGCCCAGCCCAAAACGTATATCACATGTGAAATTTATTTACAATGCTGTACATAAATGTTTACCATATGCATTCATAAACATGACAAATTTAAAGATATAGGCTAACAATGTGGGGCTTCAAATTAAAAAAATTGTCAAACTTTGCTATATGAGCTACATAGTAGTGTTTGAATGGACAAATAAACACCCTAGAATACAAAGTTTGGAAATTTATGCTGCCACTGGCAAGATATGAATGAATAAACAATTAGTGCTTGGGCAGAGTACAGAGTAGCCTAGATCTACACACAATCTATGGGAGCAAATGGGCAGGTGAATCCAGTCAAATTATGATTTTGACTTTTTTAAAGCACTAAATCATCATTTTGAAGCACAATTTTTTCAGAACTTCATTTTTAGACCTTATCAAAGACACTTAAGAGCATAGAGGATTATGTAGCTCACAGTTTTTTAAACTGTGGACAATGTTAGCCTGTGGCTTTAAATGCACAAGTCTCATGGAGATTATTATTCATAGACCAATATGTGAATTACCGAGCTTGACACAGAGACTAGTTGCTGACAGTTAGTGTTTGGTGCATTTTTCAATTCTAGGTAAATACTGATCTTCAGATTTTACAAACAGATCCTTCATAAATAGCTGTAGTACACAAGTATCATTTTATTGTGTTGCTTGAGGGGTGCAAAAGAGATTCCCTGCCTTTAAAGGTACTATTGGCTAACATTTACCACAGTTAAAAAAATCTGAGCTACATGATTCCCCATGCTACCATTGTCTTTGATATAGGCTAAAAATGACGCCTGAAAAATATGGTATTCAAAATGATTATTTGTGCTTTAAAAAGTGAAATCTAAGTTGATCGTGATTCCACTGCCCATTTTTCCCATAGACTTACTGTGTGTACACACTAACGGCTATTTAAACTTCGCGCCCGAGTTTTATGTTTATTCCCGCATAACTATGCGATTTGGCAAGTGAAGTTCTCCAAACTTTTTGTACTTCTAGGTGTTATTTGTGCATATAACACTCAGTATGTTTCAGAGATGATCAAAATATTGACAATTTTTTGAAAATTGAAGCTCGCCAAGTGTAGGCCTATTCACTTTAAACTTTTACGCGCTATTCTAGATTTGAGGTAATAATTATGATGATTGTTATTTTGATATTTCCTTTAAATCCTGCCTTCCTTATTGCACCATTGATACTAGTAATTAATCTATAGATGTTGCTTAAGCATTATGACCATTTGTAAACTTTTCTAGTACATACATAATGAAGAATTACGATTGTTAAATTCAATTATATGAATGTGTAAAAATTGCAACATTTGCATGCAAAGGGTTAAATACCAAGTGGGTTTATACATGTATAAAGAAATTTTGTGGGCGGTGAACTGTTCTGGAATGCTACATTACAAATGATCTCATTCTTGTGTGAAAAGTAGATGTAAACAGAGCACTCTACTCGGAATGCAGAATTTATACTGTTATATTGAATCATGGAAATGGGAATGGGCAGCATGTTTTGTTTTTGTAAAGCAATAAACACAACATTATTGACATTTATGGATGAAAATAATGTTTTGTTCCTTGATTCTGTCTTCCTGTTGCCTTGTAATATATTTGTTGTAAATGTCTCTACTTGTTGCTATGCAGTATTTTCAATCATTTAGTGAGATTTTCTTCATAAAGGTCCACTCTTGAAGCAAAAATCTGTTTTTTCCCCAACACAGTAGATAACAATCACCTTAATCGCAAAATAGGCACACACTCGAAAATATTTTATTGATGTAATAACATGTACAGGCTACTATACATTGGTGATTGTAGTTTTCACCACCAACATGGCTAACTGTACATTGTTTGAAAAAATAGGCCTCCTTTTAATAATTTTATTCAAAAGAGGGTGCTATTCCGATGAGAACCTACCACTTAAAGTGGGCCTTTTAAATATCTATCCCAGTAATAATGAAGTACTTTTGAAGTGTTTTTTGCTCATGTAACGACACCTTGGTTTATGGCACACCTACTACGTATGTGGTCCTGAGCAGCGCCGTATGGACCACATACGCCCCACACTGGAAAAAACAAATCAAAGTTTGTACTGTGTGGATTGAATGATCCAGTCCACAACAACAACAAAAGTACTGGACAGAACTTTTGGAAAATCCAAAAATGAAACTAAAGTGGCGAGTCCTTCATTTTCAAATATTATTTAGGTCATAAGTAGACTATCCATTAAGAGCAATATTTTAGTAAAATTATGTATAAAAAAGTGAATTTCAGAGCACATTCTTATGTCACGACTGCATAAAACGGCCTTCCATTACTTTGTGCATCAAAGTATACAGCTGTCTCCACGTGTGGGTTTATGGCAGCGATACACCACACCAGAAGGTGTAATCATGATACCAGGCCCTAAAGTCGCGGAGCTTATCTTTCTTTTCTTTTTTCTTTGTAGTACTAATATATTTCAACAATAGAGTTTGTTGCGGCCTATCAGGTGGATGCTCTGTACATTTTGCTGACACTAGGCTGAAGATGGACGAATAGAAGTAGCCTGAATTCAAGGGGAAATCGTTGCCATGCCAACACAAAAGACGAGAAAAAAGATGACGAAAAGGATGACGTCAGGTATCCGTGATCGAAAGTTGTGGTTCTGAGAAAAAAATAAAGTAAAATTGAGAAAGACAATGCATTAAAAAAGATTCAGTATTAATCTCAAGTACTAAGAAATAGTTAAGACTACCACATGATAATGATTAGTTATTGGTATTTCATTGAAGTCGTAATTGAATTCTTATTTCTCTGAATCTTCTTCAGCCAAGTCCAAGTCAATGTTAATTAAGACAGTGCTACAATCAAACTATGGTCAAATATGCGGTTGATTATGTAATTGGTGTAGTTGCTAGACCTGCATTTTGCTCACATTAACTACAGAAAACAGAACGAAATGAGTTACTAAACGTTCTAGATAATTATTTCATTTGCTTTTGCTTGGGGATATACCTTCTCCTCTAACCCTAAGTAAACTGGAACCTGTGCTCTAACCCAATATACCTTGAGAGACGGAAAAACAAATATCTCACTAAAATTCCCACTAGTGATTATCCGTTAAGACATTTTTTTAAGGCCTTCGTTGCCAAAATACAAGTGGTAGTGTCGTGATTTTTCTTTTCCACAGAAAGCCTAGTTAAAGCAATGAAAAGGGAGACCAATAGAGGAACGCCCAAAGAACCGATGTCGGGTCTTAATTGGTCTTAACTCTTTACGCGCTGAACTAATTCTGAGGGAATAATTATGACGATTGTTATTTTGATATTTTCTTTAAATCTTGCCTTCCTTATTGCACCATTGATACTAGTAATTAATCTATAGATGTTGCTTAAGCATTATGACCATTTGTAAACTTTTCTAGTACATACATAATGAAGAAAACTAATTATTACGATTGTTAAATTTAATTATATGAATGTGCTAAATTGCAATATTTGCATGCAAAGCCAAAGGGTTAATTGACAGCTCCCAAATATAACAAAATGAACGAACAAACAACTTACGGGAACAGGCAATAGTTCTCCTCCGTCTTCCCGTTCCGCAGTTCCTTTGACGATAGGGATGTCCTTCATCACTGGAAGCAGGATAAATGATACAGGAACGACCGCGTTGATTAAAAAGATGAAAAACGTGCAGAACAACATGAACTTGTGGAGA
>JZLH01S0068710.1:2607-12613 GCA_001188425.1 Eucidaris tribuloides
AGAGAGTGATAAGTAAACTTGGTAAACAGTAACTTCAGGTCAAAGGTCATCACTGGTGCTCATCATATGCGTGCAGGAGTCACGACGAACGCGTACGCGCACGCCGAAATATTAAGTAATTTTTGACAGTGAAGTTAAGGTGAAAAGGGACAGCCTCGAACAAGTTATGATTCGCCATATAGATTGTCACAATCTCTTGAGGTCTGCTGATCGGAGCGAACACGCGGATCACCAATTCGTCTCAGTGACGAATTAAAATCTAGTTTTTTTTCCTGTTTCTTTCTGCTCATTTCTTGTGTCCAAAATATCTCATTAACACAATCATCAATCATCTTGTAACTTAACATAGTTATTTCACGTGTCAACACCTCAACACACAATTTTTGTCAGTGTGATCACTTGCCCGTGACGTCATCTATGACGTCATTAGTAAAAAAGCAAGAGTTAACCTATATTTGCAATATCTCGAGCAGGCGGTCGAATAAAACAACCAAACTTGGCAAGGGTCAAGTTCAGGTCATGGGTCAACTTTTGGTCTAAAGCACGTACGCACGCGCGTCTCCACTGACGTGTACGGGCGGGTCAAAAAATAAAAATGTTCCAAATGACTTCTTATTAACAGTACTATATGTTTCAGGTCATTTGGAGCATTTTAGTGCGAGCGCGTACGCGCGCGTTTTTTCGCGCTCACCACTTTCCCGAACGAATACCGTCGTTTTTTTCGATGGTTTTGGATGTCTGACTGAATTCTACATCAATTAGAATCCTTTCTCGAATTTTGAACTAACGCTTGTTAGAGAATCTAACGTGATGAGGGACATATTTTATCATGCAATAAAACTTGATTTACATCGCTTGTCACATTTTCTTTCGATTTAATGATCGGAGTGTTTACGCGGATCACCAATTCGTCTCAGTGACGAATTAAACTCTAGTTGTAAATGTTATTTCACATTAAAACCAAATATATACGCCATGATAAAAAAAGGAAATCGGACTACTCAATTTGAATTAGAATCAGATGTGAGTGTGTGTGTGTGTGTCTGTCTGTTTGACGCACACACACACACAAAATTATCAAGGATAATTGCTGAGATAAATTTATTCCACTTAGCTAATGCACCGATAAAGTTGCAGTGAATGTTAGAAATGTCAATAAAGTGAAATTTAATAAACTGATTTCTTCCTTTCTTGACATTCTACAATACTCATTTACATACAAGTACATGTACTTTAATTATTTAAACATTTGGATGCAAAGCTGGAAGAGTACAGCACACAGATCTTACAGGATAAATACTTAGGTGGCAGAACTGTTAAAGTGTTTACCCGATTGCATTTTGCAACAACTTATGATTCTCATTCCTTGGCAAATTGAGGAATGTGCCTCTTCCATTCTGTAAAAAAAAATCTATAAATGTTAACCATACATAATGAACTTCTGCAATGCCAGTTATAAATATACTTGTAATTTATATACATTGTACATGTATGTTGTAGTAAAAAACACAGGACAAAGAAGGAAGCTAACTACAACCAACTTAAACTACATTAGCTAAAATTTTAACAGTACACTATCATAATGAACTCCTTGAGACCATGATGATTACTTTGCTATATCCTACTAAATGTGTGTTGTAAAAACGATGAAATACATGAATAAATACCTATTTTCCGACAATTAGTTATACGTGTATACAAGTTTTTGTTCAAATTACATCAGTGGTATTTATAATTAGCATCCTGTGAATTTACAACTGGATACAATTCGTGAATACTGTATGTATATATTATGTGGCATACTAGTGGTTTCTTGTCAAATAAATTCAAATAAAAGTTATAATATATTCCTTGACAAGGTTAGAAATACACAAATTTTCTCCAGGCTTGAGTCTAAACTTTAGACGAGTTTCATTTAAGAAAATGGCTGTGTCATCTTACGATAATGTAAACAATGCCAATGCAATAAATATATACATGTATATCAATAGTGTACTGGCAACAGCTCATTAACATAATTATACACTTAAATGCAAGTTGTGGGTTAACCCTATTTTACCTGGACTTTTTCAGACAAGGTTTTTCCCGGGGGGGGGGGTGCAATTTGACGGTTGAGCCCTCCTCAAATCTCGATCTAAACCAATTTTGAGCAATTTTGGGGCTGACATGCACATGTATAAAAAGTCACGTACGGTAGGTACAGTATGTTTGATTTCCGCGAAATTGGTCTCAAACGATGCGCAAGACTTGAAAGTAAAAAGTCAGTGAGTGACGCGGTCAAAATGTTTTGCATGGTGAAATTGTCACAAAATTTGTTGAGGGAGGTCAATTTGACCCCCTCCCCCACTAAATATACGCTTAAAGCCCAAGTTTAGTTATAGGGATTTTTTTTATTTGAAAGCTTTATGCCCAAAGGTCATATCACATAAATAACAGATTCTGAATGTTTTTTTTTTATTTATTAATGAATAATCTCGGGGGGCGCCGAGATTTTCCAATATATTTCACATTATAGCATTCAAAGGGTTAGTATGGTGATAAGGTTATATGAGTTATACCTCATCACAAAGAGCAGACTCTGCTGTGATATGACTTTTGGGTATACAGCTTTCAAATAAAAAAATCCCCCAAACTAAACTTGGGCTTTACATTCGCATGTATGTTGAGAATTATGGTTAGCACTTTGTCAGCAAAAAGTAAGTGTAATTTTTTATCATGGTAGAATTCTCAGCAAAAAGTAACAGTACAACTTTTGAACATGGTACAGTTGTAAAACATGTATTTTACAATAAAATTAATAGTGTCTTTATTACCATTAATGCCATTCAGACCAGAAAGAAATGCATACATGGAACAGAAAATAAAAATGAAAACATTTCTACATTTAAAAGAAATGTCAAGATTGGAAGAAGCCTTTTCTTTCAAGAATACTTATATTAAAAACTGATGGAAAATATGTTTGTGTCTCGTAATGCAAACATTCAAAACTATTCCTTCCAGCCTGAATACTGTTTTAAAGGTTTATGTTGGTACATGTGTCTATTAAGTTGGTTCTAGGGGCATTTTTGACTTTAGTAGCACATTTAAAGTGCTGAAAGGCCTGGGGGAAAAATCGCACTGTACAAGGTATTGTTGAATACAAAAAAAAAGTTTCCTTACCACAGCATGGGTATTCTATCTGCAAAACATAACATGTAACCGTTGCAGCTAGCCCCAATGGCAGAATGCTGGTGGTGCGCATAACAAACATCCATATACAGTAGTCTATCTGCAGTATATAAAAGGACCACCCTTGAAGTTGATTAACAGCATGGACATTGGTAGAACTGGCTCCTGTTAACAAATACATGTATGAGAGAAAAAGAAGGGAATGGAGAAAATAAATCACTAAACAAACATGTACACTGTAGTCCCAAACAAAGTCACTAATATCAGAATTGTTGATTACTGCAATTAAATTAATTAAAAACAATAAAATACATAAGAAATTCATTCCGATATGGCAAGTTTTTTTTTATTGTTACATGTAGGAATGTCAGAGAGAATATCACCAAAACTTAGCATTCAATAAGCTATTTTTAGTGAGTTATAGACAAAATATGAATATATGCATAAATTTGCATAATTATTTAAAAATAAAAAAATTGATTTGAGATTTTAACTATACAGTCTTACATGTACAAGTTACATCCAGCTGTTTGTGCATGCACATTTTCATGGATCCGTGGCCAAAATCTGATGGGGGTGGGCATACCCCCCCCCCAATAGCAATACGAAACATACATGGTTAGCCCAGATTTTTAAATGACATGAAAATCGTAAATAAGCATGATCGCATTTCCAACAATATGCAGTCCCCCTTTCCCCAAACAAATAGCAATGCATTAACTCACACCCCCTAAAAACAAAGCACACACACCACACACACACACACACACAACCACTTATTTTTGATGTTACCTTGTTCTTGGCAACGAGTTGATTGCTTTTCCATTCTCGACTTGCTGTCACAGCCGGCGCCGATTTACAGGGCAGTTAACACCTCTTCAGAAGGCTTTGGACATTTTGCTGTCATGTAACTCGTAGAGGCTCTCGAATGTGGCAGGCTGAGGAACGAAAAATGAAATTTTTAGTTGATCTTTTCAAACTGGAAGAAAATTTTATGATAAAGTCCGAAGCCGAAAAAAAAAATAGAACATAGAAAAAAAAAACTCTAACAGATAAATGTAAATGTTTACAAACATCATCGAAACTCGAAGAACTATATTCTTTCTGATTAGCGTTAGTCATCTGAAAAAAGGAAAAAAAATAAAAAAAGGTAATAAAGATTCAAGACACAAGCAAAGAAAACTTTTACCTAACTGCTGATTTTTGAGTTCTGTGAATATTTACAATATTTACCTTCTATGCCATTTCCTCGCGAGAGGGGTGGTAGGCGCTACACCAATGTGTGTGTATAACGAGTTAGGAGATTGTTGGACATATTAATTTATCAATACAAGCCAGTGGGAGATGTAAATTTGAAACGAGGTATATGAATGTATTTTGGTTTCATCATTTGCATGTTTCATCCCATTGTGGACAATCAGTGATTAGCTGAATAACATTTAATATGACTAATACACTGATCAATTGTAGCGCAAACCCTCGACACCCAGGAATGGTGTGTCACTTGTCGCGCGAGTCCAATTTTAATACCATGACGCAACCTGTGGATCTCGAATATGACGGACCATTTTCTTACGAGTCTGGCCTACTAACGGTTACAATGACGACATTTCCATGCTAGTGGAAATGCTTCGGGTCAATCCACGTCAAATCAACCAATGGGTGTACCGCCACCCCCTTCAATGTTCGGTTTACCTCGACCACAATGTTGGTTTCCCCAAGTTGTTGTGGTGTTGTGAGGAAAAGGGGTGTTTTTGCCAAAGTCATTCGCGGGTTGCTAAGATGGGCACGCTAGCCCCTTCACATAGACTTTGGGACTTTTGACTACTTCAGCAATATTTGATGAGCTGCTGTAGCTAGAGTAGACAAGCTGGGAGTATCATTGTCTAGAAATGAAAGAATTCAGGCCTTTTACATGAAAAATGTTTATCACTCGATTTGACTTCGGCTAGTGCACAGAGAGTCACAAAAATGGCCTTAATGACAAGCATCAAGTTTTTTGTAGCATGTTTGGGGTTATTAGCTCACATTAAATAGCCTTGGACGACAATTATGTGTCACTGAAAGACTTTCACTTGTTAGACACCCGACAGAATCAGGCGTGATTGTGCGAGTCGTTTTACACAGTTTGCCCCGGCAAAAACGCCGATGGTTGACTTTTGCCAAATCACAGTTCAGGTCATTTTTCACCGATGTCCACTTCAGTAGCAACACAGTTTTGTGTATTGGTAGATATTTATATTTCAAGGCGTCACCAACGAGTTTTGCTACCGAAATGGGTGTAATGCCTATTTGCGTACACGTCGAACCAATGGTTGTGAAAACATGAACTTGTGTCTGCGTCTGTGTCTTGTGTTTTTTGCTTAGAGCACAGTCGAGAAGGCTTTAGAAGATTTGAGTATGAGAAATGTGAGGCTGACATGGTAGCAAACAATACAATTACTCTGTTGTTCAAGAATAAACTTTGGTCATTTTAGGGGGAAGGAAATAAAGAACAGTCTGTGCACTAAGGGCTATGAAATTGAGTTCAATGCCTGGAAAAAGCATGTCGCAGTTGATTTCAGTTTCATGTTGTTCACGCTGTTTTTTTATTTCCTTACCCCCACGACGCTCAAATTGTTGTCAGCCACAGATTATCATCGAATGTGAGTTTGCTCCCTGTAGTTTAAATTTCTGACTAATTGTCTCGGTCCGACTGGCTGCTCTCAGGAGCAAACAAAGAAACAGTCTGACAGACTATGTCGTTATGGTTTTGCACAGTCATTTTTCGGACTGTTAATTAGGCATTAAACTTTCGGCTAGGCAAATTTCTTTGGGCTTGACAGTATAGATAGAATGTTACCAGACACAAAAACTGGTGTTGATACTAGGTGGACAGGTGTGAAAAATGACCGTTGAACTTGGTTCGTTTGGGAAAAAGTAAATTCTGGGTGGGCCTGTGTGAAACCGAATCGCAGTTATCACGCTGATTTTCGGTCTTAGGTGTCTAGCCAAGTGAAGGTCTTTCAGTGGACATGAATATTGGTGCAAAGCTTTTTATGTTGTAGCTATGACTCCAACATCTCCAAAAAACTTCGATCTGACATTAAGCCATTTTTGGTGGACCTCCTGATGCAACTAGCGAAGGTCATCCGAGGTCGATAATACATTTTTTGTGTAACGAAGCCCAGAAGTTTTTCCATTTCGGAGAAAATGAAATGCTTCGATTGTCTATCCAGTACAGCAGCATCAAATATTGCTTTATTTGGTAAGCCCATTTGTTTGAGTATGCATTGCGTTGCTAGAGCCTGGCCATATCTTAGCAACGTATGACCTTTGGGGCAATATTTCAATTTTCCGTCAGAACTTGGGGGAAATTTGGTGAAGTTTTAACAAAATTGAAGGAGGTCGGGTGACGATGTCTGAAATGGTTGCTTTGCGTGGATTACTTCCATGCAGGTACTGCATCATTAATTGTTGGTAATGACACACAAGTCACCATTCCGGGGGGTCGAGGGGGTGCGTTTACATTGATTCGTGCATAATTGCTAACATTAAAGCCAAGTGTATTTGGAGTTTTTTTTTCTGATGAAAAGCTTTATGCCCCAAAGTCATAACACACATAACAGAAATCTGAATGTCTTCAGTTTTGTTGTTGTTTTTTAATTAATTAATGAAATATCCTGGGGGTGAAAATATCTGGGGGCCGAGATATTCGACTATATTTTACATTATAGCATCCAAAGGGTTGATAAGGTGTTAAGGTTGAATTATACTTCTGTAGAAAGAACTAAACTTGGGCTTTAAGTAAACTGTACATTTACACATTAGCACATAGTGTATGTATAGGCCCACAAATTTAAAGTAGAACAACATGTCTTACCAATCATGTGGATATTTTTGTCAGCGATC
The DNA here is from genome assembly GCA_001188425.1 of Eucidaris tribuloides. Classification (NCBI taxonomy): domain Eukaryota; kingdom Metazoa; phylum Echinodermata; class Echinoidea; order Cidaroida; family Cidaridae; genus Eucidaris; species Eucidaris tribuloides. The sequence continues at coordinate 9,667 of JZLH01S0068710.1, forward strand.
CACAGCATTTCCTCACAGTGTCTGGAACCCAGGTGACTTTTCTTCATTCACTGCAATGCAGTACAGGCAGTGTACGCAGCATAGCTACTGTAGACCATCATTTGAGGTCAGTCAGCCTGACGTTGACACAGAGCAGCACATCGATAAGCTCTCAAACTGTACGAGAATTCCAAAACACAAATAAATTATACATAGACTACTGTGTTACAATAGAATGAATAGAACAAAAGGCCTGTGTATGAGCTCTCATCAATCAAGATGATATTGATAGATATTTTTCACAGGTCTGTAAAACATGTAGTAGAGATCATCCGATGATGTCTGATCGATGTGAGCTCATACACATAGGCCAAACAAACACAGTCACAGCTGGACGATGTCTGCACCAGCCCTTGCCGCACACGATTCATGCAAACTGTGTCTGTGTAACTAGTGTGTTGCTATCATGACGAATATCAGTGAAAAAAATAATGAAATGTTGCAGCTCCGTTTAGGAATCAGACACCAGACAGCAGAATCTACCACCTACAAAATCAGATACAGGCGCCCTTTCAATGTTAAGTAATAAGAAAGTTATAGTGAAAAGAATTCGCTTGCTGTGTATTAATAACTTCCAGCACTTCTAATGAGTTCTATCTGCGTGTGCGAATTTGTCCCAGTGCTAAACACAATCGCAACCAACACATACACAAATTTCACGTCAATTTGACAAAGGCAAGTCGTCAGGAAAAGAAAGACTTAGGATCTATAAAGGCCTATGGTATTAAAGCTTTGGAATATTACATGTTTTTTGTTTGTTTTTTTGAGGGGGAACATGTACGAAAACAACTCACACACCAACGAATCAGAACTTCAGAAGTAAAAAAAAGGAAATCTGCATTGCATGTCAACCTCCCTGCCAACACTCCACTGTCAGTGACATAATAATTAACAAGTTGACTGCGGTCACTTTAATCAGGAAGAAGAAGATGTATTATGTATAGATCTACACTTAGTCTACAGTTAAATATTGCTGGTGCTTTACTTCGATTAACCTCTCACTAATAACACTCACAGTCACCTACACAGAAACCAATGTCTGGGACTGAGGACGAATGTAAGATTCTACCACAGTAACGACAATCTAGATCTAACGTTATATCTAACGTTACATGCGTAACTTTAGTGATCTGCAGGCAGTTTGATCTAATGTTACTTACACATCTTACAGTGAGAGAGACATTTTTAATCATGCTGTTAAAAGAATGTACTGTAATTGTAAATACCTTGAATATCAACAAGACGAAAAACAGCAGCACCTCGTCAGAGACCAGGCAGGCATGGTGGTAGGCGAAGACAAAGGAACGCCAAAATGATCGACCGCTTTTTTGAACGCAACCGGTGCGAGATAGACAAAGAGCTTACGTAAAACATGTGCACATACTGGCCGCGCCAATCACGGCCACTGTCTCCGTGATGAGCAGCTAGCGAGCTGTCACTGCAGATTCTTTTCTGAGCAACCACTATGGAAAATTTCGTTATTAGTCCGGCTGTATTAGTGAACGTTTAATCTAAGTTACTTTTCATCTGTAAAAATATTGAAATAAACTGAATCAAATGTAATAATAAAGCATCCTTGGTAACAAGATAATTAAAATAAAGCTCAAATGAAGATAAGTGCCCAACAACATTCACGGATAGCCTACCGCAATCATTAGCCTAAATTATACAGACACTTATTTTCGTGTCATTTGATATGTTTTCAATAACTTCACCAGCATCGACGTTATAACGGGTTCATCACTTATTTATGTCATTTGCTTATTCAGTAACAAATAAAAAAAAATATCAAGGAGAAAATAATCTTAGTTGTGAATGCTAAAGTTTGATCCTAACACGGCCAGACAGATAGCGTCGAGACTAGGACCGGTATTAGGGGGTGCATACTGTGCACCCCCTGATGGCCATGGGTGCAAGTTAGCTCCCCAGCTCCAGGCTGCACCCCATATGGTACAAACTACGTCATTGGGGTGCAAAAGAACGCCCTCTTAAGTCCAAAACATGTCGTTTGCACCCTTCAGTTTTTAGTGTGTAGATTATAACATTCTCAGAAAGGAAACGACGCTATGTGTCTAACTGCCCGATCGCGCCTTATATTAAATACACGTTCTTGCGTGTTACTACCCTTTATTGGTGATCCACGTAAACGCGGATCACCATAGAGTTTGTCAGAATTTTCTTTTTTGTTTATTTGTGTTTCTTTCTGGTCATTTTTTCTGGACACGATATCTCATTAACACCATCATCAATCATCTTGTAACTTAACATAGTTATGTCACGTGTCAACACCTCAGCACACAATTTTTGTCAGTGTGATCACTTGCCCGTGACGTCATCTATGACGTCATTAGTAAAAAAGGTAGAGTTAACCTATATTTGCAATATCTCGAGCCGGCGGTCGAATAAAACAACCAAACTTGGCAAGGGTCAAGTTCAGGTCATGGGTCAACTTTTGGTCTAAAGCACGTACGCGCACGCGTCTCCACTGACGTGTACGGGCGGGTCAAAAAATAAAAATGCTCCAAATGACTTCTTATTAACAGTACTATATGTTTCAGGTCATTTGGAGCATTTTAGTGCGAGCGCGTACGCGCGCGTTTTTTCGCGCGCACCACTTTCCATAACGAATACCGTCGTTTTTTCGATGGTTTTGGATGTCTGACTGAATTCTACATCAATTAGAATCCTTTCTCGACCAGCTGGACCCAAAATATCGCTTACAAGTCCTAAAAACGTAAATGCGCGCGCATGCGCGCGTAGTGGTTTGCGGCATTATTAAATCGCTTATAACTTTTTAGAATTAACGGTGACCCCTACTTTTTATTACATATTCTGATAGCCTATGATGCGTAGATAAGGTTTCAGATATCACTTTCTATGACAAATTCTTCTGACGTCATCTATGACG
>JZLH01S0068720.1:3080-17194 GCA_001188425.1 Eucidaris tribuloides
CAATACATGTAGGCCTACATGTACGAAAGTACTTCGCCTGTATAATCAAGGAGGTATGGCCTGGTCGGCCATGGCATGCACATAACAAGTGCAGGGCGCAACGCACTCGAAATTCACCGGAGGATGTTTTCCAATGTGAAAGGGCAGCATTCAAATTTTCCCCAGTGGTTACCCGGTGAATTCACCGATGAATTCACCGGGGGGTCACCGTTGGAAGCAGCGTGAAAGGGGTATCAATGCTAAATTGTCTCCAACTTGAAAAACATTGATTTTTTTTTTCACATGAAATCAAAATAATGTGATATTTTTAGATCCTTTTGTCAGTCTGTTAAGTGCAAATATTACATAAGGCAATATTTACTGTTAAGGCCCTTCTGCCGGGAACATATGCCAGGGCCCTCCTGCAGGGAACACGATGATATGTTGGTGACGTTTCCCTGAGATGACATAAATTTGACAGCACCTCATGCAAAGAACCACTTTTTAACCAAAATTCTTTTTCCAATGTTGCATTGTTTTGTTTAAAAAAAAAAAAACATGCATACAAGGGAATTCAGTGTACTCAAAGAAACTGTCCTGCCATCCAAGTTCAACAATGTGTGAATTGAATTAACACAAATCTTTGACAGAAATTCTAAAATTTCATTTTGACAAGTCTCAATTGTATTTTGTTCCAAAAATGTGTTTACATGCCACTTTACACTAGATGCTTAAATTTTGATACAACCACATCTATTGAATTATCCCTTATCTCCATACTGTGGACAAACACAAAGACAAACACAAAAGACACAACAGACACACATACATGTACATACTGTAGGAGCTAAATTCTAATTTTTGCATTGTTGATTTCCATTTATCTACATACATGTATGCTTTGTAGCTCTCACATGTGTTAAACACCTATCCAATGTCGTACAGTATAGTTTTCTCAAAATATGGATATACAGGTGTATTGAATAACCAATACGACTCTCTGAAAACACTGGCTGGATACAGTAATCAAGAATAAATCTTTAATAGTGAGATTGCTGGAAGAAATCTGTGAAGCAAATCCACAAGGCAGTAAACAAAGAAGTAATGCATGGAATGTGGAATGTGGTGTAACATAAACTCCCATTGCAGAAAAAAGGTTAACTCTTTACGCCGTCACTTGTGCAATTTTGCACCACAAAATACTACCTATTCAATCAGTAATATAAGAATACAAAAAAATCACATTAATTTGATATAACATGTTTCATAGCAGATTAAAAAGCTTCACTAAATCACTCATGAAACTGGCAAGTTTACTTTGGATATTTTCCTCTATATTTGAAAATCTTTATAAACCTAGCCAGCCATACATGTACAGTATCTTGTTCTTAGTGTCCAGTGGGTTAAGAAATGTCATTAGCAATATGTTTCAGGTACAGATGCCTAAAGGGGATGGTAAGGGAAAACATACATCATTTGGGGGTAGGAGTGCACTAGCATCAATCTGAAGGAGAAAAAATTGCCTTGATACATGTACCACTGTTGCATTATCAGGCCAGTACTTCTCCAGGGTACATAATACATTGTATGTGACAACATTGAAGTACTGTACATCACCTGATAACCTTCCAGCAAAAATCTGTGAGTAATTTACAGAGCCTACATACATACACAAACCTGTCAATCAGATGGATAGGGAGAAGTCTACAGAGTACAGAGCATAGAACATAGAACATAGTCAGCTCCACAGTTGATGCATCACTTTTAGTGATATATCATTGATTAAATCATTTCTGTTTATGATTTAAATAAAAAACAAAGATATACAAAAAATGGTCAAATTTAGATTTAAATAAAAATTGGATTAATTGAAAAAAAGAATCAGGTGTTAAAATAATGGATCAATTCAAATTAGCAAATCAAACCCTTTACCCACTTGTGTGGGCAATGCTTGCCCACACAAGTGGGTAAAGGGTTTGATTTGCTAATTTGCTAATCACAAAGCGCCTTTGTAGAAACAACAACCATACTATCCCCGTTAAAGATAAAATGGAGAAAGCATTACAACTGAGCAAGAACAAGCTGCACGTTGGGTTCAACACTTCCAAGAAGTGCTTAACCGCCCTCATCCAGATGAACCAGCAAACCCCACTCCACCTGATTCGACCCTGGACATTGATACAAATGCACCAAGTGTGGAAGAAGTCAGGTGTGCCATTAAAGCAATGAAGGCCGGGAAGGCATCCGGCATCGATTCAATTCATGCAGACATGCTGACAGCTGACATCAACCTAACTACTACCCTTTCTGACATGATTCTCTCGCCTGCCAATATGGGACAACTAATTGTAATCCCCGAAGACTGGACAAGAGGTCTATTTGTCAAACTCCCACAAGAAAGGTGATCTCTCGAATTTGTGATAAATTGGCGTGGAATCACTCTACTGTCAATTCCAAAGTAAGGATCTTCTGTAGAGTTCTGCCCTAAAATAAAATCCAAGAAGCTATGACAACAACTGGGCAGGAAACAAGCCAGGATTCAGAGAGGAAGAGGATGTACGACCAGATCTTTGTCTACGAAACAATCATTAGAGCATGTCAAGAGTGGAATGCCGACCATTAGTACATCAACTTCATTGACTATCCAGGATAGGCTTTTGATAGTGTGCAGCACCGGTGAAACCTTATGGAAGTATCCATCCAGTCTATTATGGAGTCACCCCTCAAGATTCATTCTCATTTAATAAAAGTTTTTTACGACACACTTCTGAATGCAGTGTTGATCTTAAGACAACAACCCCTCTCACGACTGGTTCTCCGGTGGAGTATGGAGTACGTCAAGGATGACATTCTATCCCAAATCCATTATCCTTGTCACCATTCAACTGGATCATGAGGAAGACCACATCAGCAAATAACCTAGAGGCATCCAGTGGACTCTTCTTCTCTCAACCTTGAAGATCTTGATTTTGCTGATGACCTTGCTGTTCTCTCTGCAAAACATTCTGGCCTGCAGGAGAAAACTGACAGACTCAGTTGTTTTGCTAAACAGACGGGGCCTTGACGTCAATTCAACTAAGACACAGGTGATGTGCATTAACAACAGCGTATCTGCTTCAATCAACATCGACGGGCAGCCACTGGAGTTTGTGGATGACTTCACCTACCTAGGCAGTCTAATTAGTAAGGACAGCGGGGCTCAGAAAGATATCAAGGCAAGACTTGGGAAAGCTCAAGGTGCATTCATCAGACTTCGCACAATCTGGAAGTCCAAGCAATACAGCTTGAAATCAAAGATCCGCCTTTATAACAGTAATGTAAAATCCGTTCTGCTGTATGGATCTGAATGTTGGCGAGTTACCAAGTCCGATATGAGAAGAGTTGAGCTTTTCATAACAGATGCCTGGATCTGCTGCAATTTCTGGCCAAACAAAATTTCTAATTCCGAACTATATACGAAGACAGGATGCCAAAGTGTAATCAATGAAATAAAATACCGACGTTTCCGATGGCTTGGCCACGTGCTCAGCGATGGACCAGGATCGCATACCCAGAGTAGCGTTAAGATGGACACCACCTGGAAGAAGGAAGCCTGGGAGACCTAAAATCACCTGGCGGAGAACTGTGTCAACCGAGCTGACCCGGATGAACCTTAGCTGGGGCCAAGCACAGACCATAGCCAATGACAGAGTAAAGTGGAAAGACCTCATTGCGGCCTTATGTCCCACTAGGGATGAAGAGGATTAAGTAAGTAAGTAAGTGGGCAATGCTTGGGTTTAAAGACAAAAACAAAAACAAAACCTTCACTTTTTTAAGTGATTAATTTTTTATCTTGTTTTTTTTCTCATTTGGAAAAAAAATGTCAGCACTGCTTAGTTCACAAACCTCACAGTTGCTGCAAGATAGTTTGGAAAAAAAAAACAATCCTGAAATCTTACAGCCAGACATCCAACTTCAGACTTCCCTAGATGCATGAGAAGCTGAGAATTTAGCTCCTACCATTGTGGGGCACGTGAATAATAACTATACAAGGAAGAAAATAGTTATTGGTACAGACCACAGTACAAAGTGCCAAGCTTGTAAGACTACTACACGTACATGACTTTTTTCAGTAATGTAACTACTTCTCCAGCAATTACATGTACATCGTCATCACACAAAACACATACATACAAATTATGCCCATACATGTACCTCCATGACCTTGCCTCAACTAGGCCTCAACGAACACTACATTACAGTGAATGCACAAGCGGACGAGCCCCGCTACACATCGACCTCTGGCTGAAACAAATCACCTTAATTGAATTGTTAACTTGTTACCATAATATATCACCTACAAGACACAACTCCGTCAAGAGCGTGGAAGTAGTACGCTCCTCCGACGACTAGCCACTGTTCTCTATCAGGCTAATTATCTTTTATCAATTTCCAACTTGTCACAGTCATTCAATCCCTAATCTAATACAATTACGTCCGCGGACGTGGCTCAAACCGGACACCGCTTCAACCGTATCTGACGGTGCACGAGCAAAACCGAAGTATGTCAATACAGGCGCATTCAATTACATGTAATCCAATTACAGTCAACAGCATTGAATTCAGTTTTAGTATAGCTGCACTTGACCTGTCTCGTTTGCTCTGACTAATTGCAGACATAAAAAAGATACGGGATGCACGCACACCGTTCTAACAAGATTTTACACCTTGTAAGGACAGAAATCTACTGTTTATCAAGCAAATTGTCACTGGGCTGATAAATCCTTGTATCTCAAATTTTGGTGAAATCAAGGAGCTGACTGCAAATGTGTTTGAAGCTCCTTGGTAAAAATGACTTTCTTTGATAAATGTGAAGTTTTCAGGCATAATTAATCTTCTAATAACCACATGAGTGGAATATCTTAAACATAATTGATTATGAAACATACATGTAGTCTTAAGTTCAAATACTATAGCCTACGCACATTATCAAAATAAGATTTTTTTTTTGCTCTCCTGAAAACTTTGTTGTTTGAGATACAAGGTTTTAAGTACAGGCCAGCGACGAAATATGAAATATTGGGGGACAAACACAGTTCTTGTTCCAAGAAAGTCTCAGACATGGAACCTCTTAATCATTATGATTTCTGAAGTGTTTATTAAGAATTAACAATGAAAATTTGTCTGCCTAGTACAGGCATCATTTAACAATGTTTCTAGTTCCACAAAAGCTGAGCTACGTACATGAACCTCTTTGCTACTAGTGTCTCTAATACAGTCTAGACATGCAACCCTGAAAAAAACTGCAGTTCAAAACGATTATTTATTTCTATAAAAAAAGTGAACATCAATGAGCAATCATCCATATCCCCCAATAGATTTCTGTGTTATAGAATTTCTGTACCCATGATATTACTTCATGTCCCAGTATTTATCTGTATATTTTGCTAATGACCATACATATACATGTAACTGTCTGAGGTTTTGTGTTCTAGCTGTTTAATTGTCCATTCAAACTCTTTATTATCTAAGTCTTTTGAATGGGGCTTCCATAATTTAACCTGTACATTTATAGTAAAACACCTCATGATAACCAAGATATATTTTATGACACCATAACAACACATTTTGTAATCTTGAGTGCAATGATTTCTGCACTAACATGAGCTACGTGTATGACGGTTGTTATAATCATTTCTAATGCTATATCATTTTATTTTGTAGTAACTTATGTCATTTTTAAAGTGATAGGCTAACATTGTGGAGCTTCAATTTAAAAAATCATCAAATTTTGATATCTGAACTACATAGTAGTGTTCATATGGACAAATAAACACCCTAGAATAAAAAGTTTGGAAAGTTACACTGCCAATGGCAAATTATGCATGAATAAACAAAACTCAGGGCGAGTTTAAATAGCGTAGGTGCACACACAGTAAGTCTATGGGAGAAAATGGGCAGGTGAATCCGATCAACTTACGATTTTTACTTTTTTAAAGCACTAAATAATCATTTTGAAATACAATTTTTTTCAGGACGTCATTTTTAGACCTTATCAAAGACAATGGTGGCATGTAGCTCAGACTTTTTTAACTGTGGTAAATGTTAGCCAATACCTTTAATATGTGTGATAACAATTTGGTTTTAAAGGGCAATGACATGATTGGGAGATATTAAAAAAGCCTCTCAAACCAAACTGGTTGAAAGATATACTGATGGATGGATACACCAGCTGGAGTGTATCTCCTGGCTGGAAGGATTTATCTTGAACTCGTTTACTTATTAGCATTATCAAGCATGAAATTACTAGCATTTTGTTTCTTTCAAGCCCTGATAGAAATAGACCCTATAGAGATCTACACAACAAATTTGTCTGTCACAAGGCACACTGATGGAAGTTATGTCAGAACGAGTCAGCTTTTGACTACAAAATTGTGACGGTAGAATGTTTGCACAGTTTACTTGATATTTCTACAATAGTTTCACCCCAAGTTGAAGACTACCCCATCATGTCATTTAGCTTTAAAGTGATAGGCTAACATTGTGGAGCTTCAATTTTAAAAAAATTGTCAAATTTTGATATCTGAACTACATAGTAATGTTCAAATGGACAAATAAACACCCTAGAATACAAAGGTTCGGAAAGTTACACTGCCAATGGCAAGTTATGCATGAATAAACAATTAAAACTCAGGGCAAGTTTAAATAGCCTAGGTGTACACACAGTAAGTCTATGGGAGGAAATGGGCAAGTGAATCTGGTGAACTTACGATTGTCACTTTTTTAAAGCACTAAATAATCATTTTGAAATACAATTTTTTCAGGGCTTCATTTTTAGACCTCATCAAAGACACTGGTAGCATGGCGAATCATGTAGCTCAGATTTTTTAAACTGTGGTAAATGTTAGCCAATAACTTTAAAGTGATAGGCTAACATTGTTGAGCTTCAATTTAACAAATTGTCAAATTTTGATATCTGAACTACACAGTAGTGTTCATATGGACAAATAAACACCCTAGAATAAAAAAAGGTTTGGAAAGTTACACTGCCAATGGCAAGTTATGCATGAATAAACAATTAAAACTCAGGGCAAGTTTAAATAGCCTAGGTGTACACACAGTAAGTCTATGGGAGAAAATGGGCAGGTGAATCTGATCAACTTACGATTTTCACTTTTTTAAAGCACTAAATAATCATTTTGAAATACGATTTTTTTCAGGGCGTCATTTTTAGACCTTATCAAAGACAATGGTAGCATGGGGAATCATGTAGCTCAGATTTTTTTAACTGTGGTAAATGTTAGCCAATACCTTTAAGGTGCTGAAATTTTATGACACTTTAAAGCTCTTTTACACTCTCTTTGTTATATTGCATAAAAATCTGCTCATTCATCCAAAAACCTTTTGCTTCTAATTGCCCTGAGGCCGTTGGATACTATGACAGCAGCCCATAGACTTCACAAGTCAATTGTTTATCATCTCCATATTTCTTCAGTTGTCCTCAAAAGAAAATGAACTCTAGAAAAAAGAAATAACAATCTCTTCATTATGAAGGGTGCATCTAAGAATAACCTGGGGAATTGATAGATTAAATTGTGTCTCTCAGGTTAGCTTCTTTCGATTCTCCAGATTTGCATTAAAAAAAATTCATAGAAATCTTTTCCCTACATTTAAATTTTTTTAAGTCCATATTTAGACAAGTCCGAAGTATAAGGATTACCCTGCAAATCAATATCTGAACCTAACAAAAGATGGCAACAAATGAACTTTAAAGTTTGGGATATATTTTGAATTATTTCTATTAGGGGTTGTTAAAAACATATTGTCAGTCTTTATAGCCGTCCATGTAAGAATAATAATTATTGTTTACCATACATACGGCCTCTAGTCCTGTGTGATACAGAAAACAAATGAACTTCACAGACATCAGAATGCAATATCTGCAAAATGTGAAAACATGCAAGTACATGTAGGTAATTGAAAAATTTATGAAAAATCAGACAAATGTTTCAAAGAATAATTTACGAAAAAAGTCTCAATCGTGTAAAAGGGTATGAGTTTTGTAACAATGGTATTGTGTGCAAAAAAAATGACTAAGAATATCAAGACCATATAACTCTATGACATATGTTTAGCTACATGGATGATTGTCCTTTCTGAATTTCATTCTTATGTTGATTACAACTGGGGCAAATACATGTACATGTACAAACACTGTACAGTGTATTTATGCTACTGATTGCTAAAAGGAAATGTATATGGTTTGGAGCAAATTCAAAAACATTGATACCAAACAGAATGCAGATTCTATGAAGGCTTTGTGAATATATCTGTGTTTTAAAGATTGTGTCGGGGATGTGCGAGTCCATTACTTCCCTTCATTATCAATACCAAACGGTAGTTTAGTACTTACAAATGGTGTGTTGAAAGTTTGAGATCCATACGTCATGAATTTGTTGTTTTATGAGAAAAACTAATAACGACATGTTTAATACCAGAATGTTGTTCTTTCCGTGAGTTTCAATTTTGCTCAAACTGCGAATCGCGGTTATGTGTATCGTCGCAAGACCAGCGGAGCGCACTGATTGGTTAAACGGCTAACCTCCGCACGACCTTTGGCTAATGGCTGATCGGACAATTTTGGAACGGCACGTGCACGTTTGACGTCGCAGATTTTTTGAAATTGCTTCTGAGTAATTTGAAAAAGGATAAAGTTTAACCATCCAGATTTTCACCAAAACTCAATATTTTACCCCAAGTCTCTATGAGAGGTGTTTATTTATATTAATCTTCACATTGAATATGATTTCAGCTGATTTCATTAATTTAGGTGTTTTTTGACGTGCAAATGAATGACACAATCTTTAACACCAAAGACTGCACCGAGATGCTTTCGTGTCAGGTTTCTATTAAAACTTACTTAGTGATTGTATGATACCTGTATGTCATATAATCAACAAAGTAACACACCTCTTCTACCCCCATGATTTCAACCATAAATGGAAAACCACAGTTCATTAAACCAGAGGTTTCTAACCTACATTTTTCCCCCTTTTAAGCCATCCATACACTACCAGGCTTTTAAGATTTCCTGTTATTTACACATACATTGCTTGCAGTAGCTTCCTATCTATTTTCAGGTTGTAATCTTTTTAAGTGTGTGGGCAGTTCTTTTTCACCCAGAGCACTAAACCTGGATAAACTTTGCTCTGAAATGATGATGCATGAATATATAGTCGATATTACAGGCATTTTGTAACAGAAGCAAGATTCTTTATCAACTCTTATTACGGCTTCACTCTAACCTTTTTGGCTTGTTGCTCGATTGGGAAAGCAAACGTTTTGTTTTCATTAATTTACTTGTCCAAACAAATTTTTAACTTGCCCAATGAACAAATGCTTGTTAATTTCTCTTACTTTTAAGACAGTACCTTGCTGTAAGTATTTTTACAGTATTCTAATTAATTGGAATTTACACAAAATACAAACTGAATTGAAAAACACAAGTCCTTAATACTAGTCTCTCTTGATTTAAAGTTTCAAATGTTTACTTGCCCAGAAGCAAAATTTACTTGCCCAGGGCAAGCACAAGTGCTGGTGTCGAGCCCTGTCTTAACACGTCGGGCATTTTTTTAACAATGCCATAATGGGCAACTTTTGTTGTATAGTATCAACTCTAATCAGCTATAACTTTTTACACATGCGTGTTGGAGAACAGTGTTGTGTACAACAATTATAAGTATGTAGCCTACATACCTTTTTAAAAATGTAATTTTAATTACGATATTGTTAAAATATCTGAAATTAGAATTAATTTTATGAAGTTTACAATATAGATTTCAAACTAGAAAAGTTCGACTGCGCACAGTCAATATGCCTCCGCCCAGTGCACCCACTATGTAGGAGCTAACAACCTAATTATATCAACAGTTACATGTACATGTAGCACTCCTAACTGAAGTTACAGGTTTGACACAAAGTTCATTGACCTTTGACCTTTGAACCTGACCATTGACTCCTGTGACTCTACCAAAATATTTGTCTTTTGGTTTTGAACCTAACCGCCAAATTACATCAACACTGAGCACTCTTTGCTGAACTTATAGGCAGAAAATAGCAATTTGGGACAAAGTTCATTGACCTTTGACACTTGACCCTTGACCTTTGACCCCTGTGACTCTACAAAATATTTATCTTTTGGTTTTGAACCTAACCACTAAATTACAACAACAGTGAACACTCCTTACTGAACTTATAGGCAGAAAATGGAATTTTAAGACAAAGTTCATTGACCTTTGACCCTTGACCTTGACCTTTGACCCCTGTGACTCTACCAAAATATTTGTCTTTTGGATTTGAATCTAACCACCAAATTACATCAACAGTGAGCACTCCTAACTGAAGTTATAGGCTGAAAACGTGATTTTGGGACAAACGTCATTGACCTGTGACCCTTGACCTTGATCTTTGATCGCAGCTAGTAATTATAACCAAAATATTTGTCTTTTGGTTTTGAATCTAACCACCAAATTACATCAACAGTGAGCACTCCTAACCAGAGTTATAGGCAGAAAATGGCATTTTAGGACAAAGTTCATTGACCTTTGACCCTTTTGTCCCAAAATCTAATCAATTCATCCTTGCCTAGTGGTCTACCCTGGGTCCAAGTAGCATCAAAATCCCTCCAGCGTTACTTCAGTAATCTTGTTCACAAGAAAGTGTGGACGCACGGACGGACAACCCGAAAACATAATGCCTCCGACTCCCTTACGGGGCGGAGGCATAAAAAAATGCAGATTTTGCTATAAATAACTGTAATCTGATACACTGCTTGCAAAATACTAAGGCAATTTTACACACTGGTCTCCATTTAGAAAGTTAGGGCTTCATCTGAATTATGGCCAGAATTCCCTTTTGTAAATAAAGAGAATCAGGATATGTCACCAATAATTGTGACCAGATATAGCAAAACCTGGCACAATCTGAGACCTGTTTCGTAGATAATGGATGATATATTTAGCCGAATTATGATAATTTTATAAATTTTGTCGACACGTCATATGGAAACCGGGAAAAGGGGTTTTTAAAGTTGACAATTGCATTGACAACCATATTGACTTGTTTTATAAAATCATAAATATCTTTTATTTCAACTTCATGTTCAAGTTATATTGTTTTTGCAGACAAATGAAAAATATTTCTTTCCAGAAATGTGAAATTGTCAATTTGGCTCGAGACCCACTTTCAAATTTTGGATGTGTTTTCTCCACAATGTAAGTTGCCGACAAGCACCAGGTTAGTACGCTAGATCGAGTCACAATTACAACTTTATAATTTCAAGGTCACACAAGATGAATTTGTAGCAATATGTTTTATGTGTGTCAGTTTACATGTATCCTTGTGCTTCTGTTTGTGTCTATGGTTTTATCCATGCATGTGTCTGTATGTGTATGTTTATGTTTATGTCGATATGTCTATGTTCATGAATGTCTGTGCTACAAATAAATATTGGAATACTATAGATGAAATTTTGCTTTCTTGAACAATCTGTGTTACTATGCAGTACACAATAAGAAGTTTGCAGCCACAGGAAGTAATTATATAATACCTACATTTATATAGTTATAAATATTTATAAAACATTTCTACATGTTATAATATATTATATATCGTTCCACAATATACTGTATGATACATGACTTTGATTGTCACGGCTCAGGTTTACATCACTTTGTGGTTTAGTAATGTACAGTGTGTCTCAAAAAATTGTGCAAGTGAAAAGTACCCTCTTCGGCAATTAGAAAATAGTTTGTGATGTGATACATCAAAATTAAGGGCATATTCTTATCTTTCAAATGCCACTTGTTCTGCTTAATTTGCTTATTTCATTCTCAAGATATGTTTAGTTAACCATGACAGGGCAAAATCAGTTGTGCCACTTTTACTAGGTAAGAGAGCCTGATGCTATCATTAACTATAGTAAAAGTAACACAATTGTGATTTTACCTTTTCATTGTCAACTAAACATATATCTCAAGATTAAAACAAACAAATTGAACAGAACAAACAGCATTTGAAAGCTAAGAGTGTGCCCTTGATGGTGATGGAAGGATCATATCACAAGAATATTTTATACTTACCAAAGAAGTTGCTTTTCACTTGCACAATTATTTTTGAGACACATCTGTATTTGGGATTGAGCCCAAGCCTGGGACCCTACACCCATATACCTTCTAGTCGTCAAGCTGCATACCGAACTTGGACATCAACTACGGGAATGCTGTGCTTGCACATGAGACGCTCACTCGTCTGGTTTCCGTGGTTTCGCTGGCGTGCTGCAGTCGGATGTGTATCCGCCCCTTCTTGGCGACATCTGCACAGAGCGACGCCAGTTTCTTGTTGTCCTCTGACGTCAGACAACCTGACAGTCTGGAAGAATACACACACAAAAAAAAAAAATGACAGCCCATCAGATATATGACAATTTCATGGGATGAATCCGGTATGAGACTTGAATTTCAAACCTTACTTTATTCTGCATCTTAAATTCTCTCTGTAAACCTTCCATTCATTAATAATTTAAAAAAAATTGTTTCTACTGGGGGCTTACTAGTAATAAATATTAATGAGCTCAAACGTAAGGAGTGATTCTCGGGTATTTGTAACCACGTATACCTTTGCATTGCCATTACCCAGCATAGCCTGGTGGTTGTGCCGCTGACCGGATATCAGTAGGTTTCAGGTTCGAATCCTGTTGGGTCACTCTTTTTCTGAGTCATTAAAAATATCAGATCAAGCGTTCGATTTTATTTATCATTAATTTGATAATACAGAGATGAACAGCAAAATTTTTTCTGCATTTTATTTTATCTCTTGACTACTGCAGATGTACCTGTTTTAGAATTGTAATCATAGTTGTAATTACACAGAAGCTGATGCATTCTTTATTACTTTTAATGTAATTAGCCCCGAAAAGAAAATTGTATTTTTTCCCTTGGTAATAGTCAATTGCACTGTCTAGTTTACGAGAACAAATGTAGGGTACTTTTCCTATTTCAGTGCTTTCCAGATATTCTTTCGTATAGCACCCTATGGCAATTTATGGGGGCTCTTTTACACATTTCGGGGGCTCGTTTGCCATTTCGGGGGTGAAATTGCTCCGTGCCCCTGTGTATTTTTCCCCCTGACTATTACAAATGTTCACTTAACTAAGCATAACCAATTGCAATTGAATTTTTGCAAAACTGTAAGACTGTAATGGTAATTTATTTATTTTACTACCCATTATTTAATCTATTTATTTACAAATGGTATAATTATCAGGTTGCGTAGTTGTAAACTGAACACCTGATTCACACACAATTAAAAAACAGTATACACATAATGTACTAGATATAGATATAGCAGTTACTGAAAATATTATTTTCATTAAAGGAAAAAGTTCACCAAATTTCTTTGATGGCTATCACAATATAAGAAAGCAAAAAACTGACACAAACTGGACAAGTAGCTTACTCGATACACTTCAGAGACGGTAGCTTCTTGACACTTCGGATGAGGGACATCGCCCCGGAGTTTCCAGTCGGCACATCCTCCAGCTTCAGCTCTTCCAGCTGGGCCACGCACCTTTGGATGGCCTTACCGAGAAGCTCCGCTGCCGATTGCTGCTTCGTCATGACGCTATCCTCTTTACAGACGTGCAACCTGAGGGCCTGTAGGGATCTGACGTGTTTCAAGTTGTCGGCTAGCAAGCGCAGTAGGTGTCCATCTTTCTCGTAGTATTCTATGTCCAATTTCTGAAGATTGGGCACTTTGCGGAGCAGCATTTCGAGTCTGTAGTCGGAGGAACCATACTGCTTTAGAGCCAGATGGAGCAGGGAAGGCATCACGGTAAGGTGTTCGGTGAAGTCGTCGTGGATTGCCAAGCATTGCAGCGTGATGGTCGACAGAGAGTTCCACTTGGAAAGGACTTCTGCGAGGTGGACAGAGGCACTCTGACCTAGCCGATGGATCCGAAAATCTCTCGTCATGAAATTGATAGTCTTGATCTGAATGAATAGTAGGTGAAATATAAGTTCATTGTCTCAACACAACTTGGCCTATATTGTTCCAGATTTGCAATTGAAGCAGTGAATTCACAAAGGGCTCCCAAGTGT
>JZLH01S0068721.1:0-19392 GCA_001188425.1 Eucidaris tribuloides
GCCAAACAGCGTCTGAAAAGCGGAGGCCAGGGGACCGGCGACGGTAAAAGCATTTTTTTGCTTCGCCAATTTTTATTTTATTTTTTTGTTACCAATCAAAATCAACAACAATAGGTTGGACAAAATTATCGAAAAACGGTAAAATTCCCGTCATTTTAAGAAGTTTGAAAAAATAGGGGTCGGCTACCCTCTACCCTGCCCCCCTAAGGCGTCGCCCTTGTCTCTGCTTCAGGACACACACACACACACAAAACTGTTTTTGATATGATTGATTGAAAACTGCATTTGGTAGAAAAACATATTTCAAACTTTTGTCCATGACTGTATCTATCTCCAGCATACAACCTTCCAACAATGCACGTACATGTACATTACACATTTCTTGTTTTCTTTGATTTTGTTTTTCAGCACACGGTGCATAGACCAGCTATGACACGGTACGTTATTCGTCAAGGGCGGATAGAAGACTGTTCCCAAATCTCATCACTTATGCGGAAATTGGCGGAGAGTGAAGATTACGGGGATCGTGTGCAGGTGACAGAGGAAGGTATGACGAAAACGAAATAAAAAGAAATGATAACCAGATTCCTTTATTATCGTATCACCTTTTCATATATGTCTCTTCTGCAAAATTTTAACAGTCAAAAAAAAAATATCTTTCTCTCATGTCATGTATCATTGAAATACTGTAGTATATAGGCATTTACATTTTGTGGTGATAGATTTGAACCTTTTGCTGAATGATTATCAGCATCATCAGTTCTTTTCTTTTCCGTAGAATGGACTACAAATGCGTCCGTTATGAATTGTGATATATGTGTGCATACTCATGTGTGAATGAGTTGTAACTTTGTTGTGTTTTCTTAAAGAAGAACAGAAGCACAAACGTCTTCAAATCATACGTAGCAACTACTTGAAAGTTTGATGTAGGTTTGCTGAAAGATATAAGAACTAACTATTTTGAAAATCATTATTATCAATTCATCATGTGCCCAATTACCCATGTTTTAGTTGCATCAAATAGGAGCGAAAGTAATTTCGTGAGCAAATCAAGAACATATTTAAAGCTACAATGAAAACTTAATGAGCTCAGACTGGCTCTCGTGTATTTGTTTCCAGAAAATCGTTGCATTCTTCTTACTCAGCATAGCCGAGTTGGTGGTAAGCCATTAAAAGTAACCCAAAAGATCATACATTTAGTCAAAGTATCGTTTGATATACACATTGATGAACGGCAAAAATGATTTATGTGTAATCCACACTCGCCGTTGGTAGCGCAATTCCCATATGAACGGTAGATCTATATATTCCTTTTTGTAGCACATACACAAAATATTTTTGATCTTACCGGTGTTTGTTTTGGTATTCTAGATTGGGAAATATTTTTTTGTCCGAGCGGAACGCAATGATATTTTAAATTTCTAGACAATTAGACAAAATACATATGTAAATATGCTACGTTCAATACCGTTTTTAAATCGTCATATCCCGAGGGTATACCTCAATGCAACAGGTTGTAAATATTTCAGCTCAAGCTAAGACACACTATCAGTATTCTTTTAAAATCTGCAGATAATTCAGGAGAGAAAAAAATCATTGTCGGTCTCGATATTTTTAAGTCTTAATAATTATGTTTTTTATCAGATGGATTGTAAATATTGGCGTTTGTCTAAATATTTCTCTTGAAAGACAGAGATTAATATAGTGGAAGCTCCGTTCAAAACAACTTTCAAATTTTGATATCTGATCTACATGAAAGTGTTTGAATGAAAAACAAAACAAAAACAAAAACAAAAAACTAGAACACAAAACTTTACAGTCATACGGTCACTAGCAAAATACATGTATGTAAAAAGGAATATCAGCACCTGAATTATTAATATTCTGGGGACGAAAATTGTTAAACATGACAGTCTATGGGGGAAACATGGAATGGTCACCCATTTACTTTCACTTTTTAAAGCACTTAATAATCGTTTTGACCTGCACTTCCCCAGGGCTCCATGTTTCGACCTTAACAGAGACACTAGTAGCATGTCGGATCATGATCTGGAAACATTGTTAAATGATGCTCTAAAGAGATAATTGCATGCTTTCTTGGCAGATCTTCGCCGAGACGGCTTTGGCAAGAACCCGGTATTTGAGTCGATCGTATTAGCGGACCGCGAATGCAACGACGACGCTGCCGTGGTGGGATACGCTCTCTTCTTCATGGGTTTCTGTTCATGGAACGGTCGTCTGTTGTATCTGGAAGACGTTTTCATTAGCCAACAATACAGAGGTAAGGTGCTTACCAGCCTTAGCAAAAGCGGATTATTCGTGCTGATTAGGCAGTATCATCATTCTTTGAGGATCTAGTATTTCGGCAACAGATGGTTTATGATGAGGCCATGAGGGTAATGTTTTACAACATTTGTCGCAAAAAATATACCGTTGGGATTCATTGATTTCAAAGAATGTTGATTTAGCATTTTGGCAGTAGAGGGTCATAACGAGGGCATTGACAGCATAGTTTGTCACGTTACTTACACACCTGGGTTATATAAATCATAAAATAAGTTATTTAATTCAGCGGCGTTAGTCCATTTTCCGTATGGGGCTGGGGCAATCATGTTAGCATGTTTATCGTGCTCTGTGCACAAAATTTTTCATTACATTTTATAAATTTTGCCCACGGATGCAAATCACATAGTACATACATGAAGAGGCAAAGCGAAAGGCACTACCCATATCAAGGAATTAAGGGACTCTTCAGAAGCTACAGTGTCTAAACTTGCAGATTAGGGTTTAATATTTTGTGGAAGAAAATGCTACTGGCGAGCTACAAAACCAACGAAAACAATTTACATAGTGATCAGTTAGATAACGTTCCAAATGATCATAAATTGGACCTTTAACAAGTATATTGATGATATTTTTTTCTTTTTCTTTTCAGGTACAGGACTTGGAATTGCTCTTCTGCACGAACTTGCCAAGGTGAGGTATTAATCATTCCTACTCAGGGAGTACATGGAATAAATTTTGCAGTGAATTGAACTTAAAATACTTGCAATCAACTTGTAATGCTGTGATGAAGTGGATTCCCCTACTCCTACGTTATTTATTTTGCTTCCTTCTATTTCTACAATAAAGATTATGCTCTCTAAAATAAGCTTATGAAACAGGAAAACTATAAAGGTCCCGAGAATCACGTTACTTTTCTCAGTAATCTTGAGACAAATGTGAAACCCTTACAACTTTGAAAATGGATTTAAGCGAAGCCCCCTTAAAAATCAATCTGCTTATGTGCTACTTTAATCCCCAAATCGTTCTTATGCTCTACAAAAATCCTTATACTCGTTTTAGATTACGTTGGATCCGCTTGAAAACATTAGCGTATACAAATTTTCGCATTAGCTTACATTCAATCGGGGACGAAACCGAGGTGGGGGGGGGGTATAGGGCCCAGACCTTAATTTGGCACAGTGGCCCTATTTGTCGACCTAAAAGGCAAGGAAAATGAGCAAAAGCAGATGATTGTCCTGTTTCTTAATTCTTTTTTGAAATGTTGCGTGTTGACGAAATTTACCTTTTCAGGCATAACCAACACCCTCCCCCTTTTGGGGGAAAGTAGAAAGCCATGGATCGGCCACTGTGAATGTAGCTGGAAAGGTTAAAGACCACTCTTCAACATTGTGGAAGTCCCATTTAAAAAAATGGTCAACTTTGAAGTCTGACCAACGTGAGAGTGTTTGATTGAACAAATAAACACCCGAGAACACAAAAACTTTAAACAGGTGTGCTGTCTCTAGCAAAAATTAGTAGAGATAAATGTGAGTACATATGAATTTACGTCCTGGAGACAAAAAAAAACTATAACACAGGAGTGTAGGGAAGAAAACTGGAATGATAGCTCATCGATTAGCACTTTTTAAATTAATGATCATTTCGAAATGCATTTTTTCAGGGCTTCGTTTGTAGACCTATTATCAGTGATACTAGTGTCATGAAGGATCATGTAGTTCAGATTGTTGTAAAATTGTAAGCAACGATAAAACATCGGCTAACATTGTGAAGCTTCAATCTAAAAAAATTGTCGAACTTTGACATCTGAGCTACATAGTAGTGTTCGAATGGACAAATAAACACCCTAGAATACAAAAGTTTGGAAAGTTATGCTGACACTGGCAAGATATGCATGAATAAACAATTTCCACTCCGGTGAAGGATAAAATAACCTAGATCTGCACACAGTAAGTCTATGGGGGGAAATTGGCAGGTGGATCTGGTCAATTTGAGTGCTTGTAGATTTTCAATTTTTTAAAGCACTAAATCTTTTTGAAATACAAATTTTCAGGGCTTCATTTGTAGACCTATTATCAGAGATACTAGTAGCATGGAGAATAATGTAGTTCAGATTTTTTTTTTAATTGTAAGCATGGCTTAATAATGTGTTTTGTGCATGTGTCTTCTCGCTACAGATCGCGATAGAACGAGGGTGCAAACTGGTCCAGGGTACCGTGGTGGAGTGGAACAAACCCGCCATGGATTTGTACACGAGGATCGGCGCTCACGATATGACGGTGAATGAAAAATACCACTTGTTCTCCATCAAGAAGGACTTTGTAGAGAAACTGGCTAAAGCCAAGATACCAGTTCTAAACAACGGCTCACAAATTGTTATGAGCGAAATCTGAACGCTGATAGACACTGGAAATTTTGATTGTTGTTTTCAGAGCGAACTTCTTTTAATTTGCGAGTGGAAACGGAGGATGTGGAATGGGATCAGATTTGCAGAGGAAAATCACCAAACGCCCCTGTGATCCCATGACAGTATGTGTTGACAATGGATCGAAGGCGAACGCTTAATAGACCGATTACCTGAACAGCGAACTTTGGAATTGTTATTGCCGTACTTCAAAGTTTTTAACTGAAATATTACCTGTACCTCTTTTTGTATTATTGCCCCAAATGGAACACTTATTTTGGAAGTGAAGACGTAAAGAGCCATCTTTCCTGTCTCTACATGTATTATTGTATGTTAATTTTCAGCCCTCCTGTCGTGTTTCTTAACCCTTCCACATCTTCATTTTTATCTTCTTTCCCTCATCCATCCATTCTTTATCATTTTCATCTTTTCTCCATTATTTCTCTCCTTTTCAACTTCAATTCTTATTAGTCATTTTTTCTTTCTCATTCCTTTCTACCCTCTTCCTCCTTCCTTTCCTCGTCTTCTTCCCTTCCCATGTCTTCAGCTTTCTTTGTTATTCCACTCTCTCCCCTTTACTCACTTTCCTCCCTTCATCCCTCTTCCAGACCTCGATCTTCTTCCACCTTCCCCTCCCTTCCTCCCTATTCTTCTCCTTTTTGTTAAGATAAACTTTCATAAGTTAATGCAGATTACTTAAAGCTCAAGTATAGTTTTGTTCACTCAGAATACTTCATCAATCTTTCGCAAATTATCCTATTATCACCCCCAGAAATTTGCAAAGCAACACCATACCTACGTAAAATGGTTCATATTGAAAAATTGTGATTTTTAGATAAACGGATAGCATGAGGTAGAACGTACATTTCCTATATGGTAAAACGGTCGGGGTTCCACGACTTTTTTTTTTTTTTATTAATAGCACGCATAGATTTATGATAATTGTAGTTGTATATAAAAGTATAATAACACCCAAAAATAATACTTTTTCACAATTTATACCAAAATTATAGTTGGGCTTTTATTATTCTACAACGTGCAATTTGCATTAGGTGTAAAGCTGCCACCTGCAACAAAACGTTGAAACAGTGATACCTATTAAACAAATACGTTATTAGCTTTTATAATCGATAGTTTCATAATTATATTAAATTTCCATGTACAAAGCGAAAACAAAATGTTGTATTTCCAGTATTATTTTGACATACAACAGAAGTAAAGATTGCAATTATCACTGATAATTTAGAATACAGCTTAATTGATTATACCGCATTGTTATACATTGCATTAAATATTTGCTTTGTTTTGGCAACAATTTTTTCAATGTCTGAGAGTTGAAATAATATAAATTCAATAGCAAGTTCATTTGATAGGTTATAACCTATGACAATGATGACCGGTTTGACGTTTGCCTTGAGAGCTGTGTTTATTTGTTTTAAGTCCTCCAAAAATGAAATCAGAAACAATTAAACAACAAAAGTGAAACAATGTAAGCCAGGGGTGGCGGAACCGGAAGGGGGCAAGTCAAATATTTCCGATGGGAAAAAATACGTTCTGCTGTCCCTGATGTAATGTGGCTGCGTGTTATATAGTATTTACCAACTATGAATGTCATAATGAAAGATGGACTTGTATACATGTTGTAAACAAAATAAATTATTACGCTTCATGTAAATATGGTAGAATAGTACGCTAAATTAAATGACACTATGAACAAAGTTATCTATTTATCAAATTTGTGCGGGCGAGCAAATATACTTGCTTGATTTGAATCTGCAGGTGTAATAAATGATTTTATGTTTTTATAGTACTTCATAAGAATTGCCTTTGTTGTCTTTGTTTTGTCGACACGAAGATTCATATTCCGGAAGGAAGTTTAAAGTTGAATGAAATCAAGATATCTTCCTACATTCAGAGAATACAAACCGATAAGAAAGAAAGACAATGACGAAAGTTTGAGCAAATTTGATGGAACTGTTCAAGACTTATTGATTGCTCAGAATTTGTTTAAACATCATAATAAAGAATTCTTGCATAAATGACAACTCTGTCTTTCTTTGAGATGAAAGTGTGGAGAACTCCCCATTGGTTTTGTATACAAATTTTTACTTATTCGATTATTTTTTCCAAAGAACAATCAAGTTCTCCACATTTTCATCTCAATAAGTGGCCAAGTTGCCAAATAAAAATTCTCCGTAAAAAGGATGACATTGACTTTAAACATTCATAACTATTGAACGGTTCAGTCAAATTTACCCAAACTCTCACTCTTTTCTTTCTCGTATTGTTCTCTATTCTCCAAATGCAGATAGCTGTCACGATTTCATTCCCCTTGAACTCAGACAAAAACTTACCAAGAGAATATTCAGTATGGAAAAAGCAGTTTGCCTCAAAATCAGATCAGTCATCTACGGATTTGTAGTTTTGGAATACTTTAACTTGACATAATATTTTTTGACAGGGATGCAGCCAAAGTTTTAATGTTATTGCTAAAACGATTATAGAAATGAACTTGTTTTATTTTGAGACAAGCAGCTCTCCATACGTAGGTGGCATCCTGGGTTTTAAACGCAAGGACCCCGTCTTATAAAGAATTATAATTAACTGTAAATTCACCAAGTACACTGTTACTCATTGACATACAACTGATATCAATCGTAAACTTGGACAGATATCTCGGTTAAATCTCATTTGCGTTATTGGCAATCAAGGAGTTTCAAATACATTGAATAAAATAAATGCATGTTAACTCGGGAGCCGCCCCTGATATACAGTATGGTATCCTACATCCATTTCTGATTAAATAATTCCATTAAAGGTACTGTTCAACGATGTTTCCAAATCCAATTAAAAAAAAAAATCTTGAACTAGTTACTACCATGCTATAAATGTCTCTGATATGGTCAATATAAACCCCGAAAGAAATGTTGAAGTTCAAAACGTTACAGTCCCCTTGACGCTGTATTTACGACCGTGTCAAATTAACTTCACCCAGATTTACATTCTAAGTATTTATTTGTCCCTTCAAGGCCTATCACGTAGCTCAGTCTTTAAAAAAATGGCTTCTTGATTGAACCTATACAAATACGTGTCTTTAACACTTTGGGTGCTATTGGCCCACCGGTGCACAGAGAAGACAATCAGTTCCATACTTAATTAGAATGACAAACGTCACTGTAGTTGTATACCAATGATAGTTTTCATAAAATGAAGACACATTGAACCAACTAAATGAGTTAAAATGTCTTGTCTCGACAGCATTTGGATTTTTATAGAAAAGTGTACATTTTTGAAAGATTATACGCATACGTCCAAAACAACCCAACACCCAAAGTGTTAAGACGGTGGTGAATTGATATCTTAAACAAACATATTTACAAAACAAACGAACCAACAATCAGAACAAAACAAATTAACAAAAACAAACACAAACTTTCATCCCGTGCTGTCTGACAGCACGAGCGAATGGTATTTTACATACAAAATGTTGTTTCGGGGGGCTTATGTCGGCAATTAAGAAGTTGGCGAAAAGACAAAATGTTTGGACGCCGTCTGGGATGCTATATTCAGGTTTCAAAATCCATCATCACCGTTTCCCATTAATTTGGCCACATTGAGCTTGGCGATCAAAGAAATCAAAGTATTCCAAAACTTCTGTTGTACTAAACCTGAAGGGTGTTTCGATTAGATGTGAGTCTGCGTGACAGTACCATATACATGTGAGTGTGTGTGTGTGTGTGTGTGTGTGTGTGTGTGTGTGTGTGTGTGTGTGTGTGTGTGTGTGTGTGTGTGTGTGTGTGTGTGTAGAGAGAGTGTGTGTGTGTGTGTGTGTGTGTGTGTGTGTGTGTGTGTGTGTGTGTGTGTGTGTGTGTGTGTGTGTGTGTGTGTGTGTGTGTGTGTGTGTGTGTGTGTGTGTGTGTGTGTGTGTGTGTGTGTGTGTGTGTGTGTGTGTGTGTGTGTGTGTGTGTGTGTGTGTGTGTGTGTGTGTGTGTGTGTGTGTGTGTGTGTGTGTGAAGGGGTGGCTTTAATTGGGTGTTAATTTACTGTTAAATGATATTTTCTGAAAGAAGGACTGTGTAGGAACTATATTACGTGTTCATGGATGTGGGTTTGAAAGTTTGGTGCAGAGGCACAGTCACCGTGATCATGGCAGGGTTCTCTCAGAGGAATTCCCAAGAGAAAACCCTGGCCAACACCATATCTTGTGCAGACAATTGAATTGAGAGGAAGAAAATAATGTGTTGATTCCAATCTCTCATAATCTATCGGTAATCGGTAATTGAGGAATATATTTTGGCAATAAAGTATTAAATTTGATTTCAAAACTTACCTATTTCTACAAAGTTATGATGTACCTATTCTTTTTTGAATAATATATATCTTTAACGTTAAATAATGAGCTTTTTGGATTGGTTTCACGATCTATTGTACATTGCTAAATATGCTTTGTTCTGTTTTTGTTTTGCTGTTTGTTTTTGTTTTTGTTTTGTTTATTTACTCTTTTTGTGTTATTTTGCACCATACTGTCGTAAATGTTATACCCTTAGTTTGTGTAATTTTCGTTATTTTGAATACGGGGCCCTTCTGTAAAACAGTGATACCATGCAAGTATCACTAAGTAGGGCTATCCAGCCGTGTAATTTTACAGTTATACTGAATTATCCAGCCGTGTAATTTTACAGTTATACTGAATTTTGATATTTGTACTTTTTTTAAATTGACGGGAAATAAACACAATACAATACAATACAATACAATACAATACAATACAATACAATACAATCCAATCCAATCTCGATTCTCTATGGGGCTTCCGTTATCTGTGTGCAACCATAACTATGTCTTTTCAGAATTTTTCTCTAGATGGCGCTATTAAAAGAATAAACATGAGCATTCAGTGCGGACGCTTGAAATAATAGGATGAATATTGCATCGCATTGTGTTTTTTAGAGGTCTGCAAAATCTAGCCTTTAATTTTAAGAGGGAAGTCGGAAACAAGATGGTATGGGCGATTTGGGTTTGAAATGGAATGGACATATCATTAAAAGGAGCCAGCAACTAACAGGTATAAGTTAAGAAAAAATACATTGTGATTATTGTGAGAATTATGGTATGGTGATAAAGACAGAATAAATAAGGGGAACTGTGTGATAGCCAACCCCAGCAAGGCCATATAAATTAGTTAATTTGTGTTTATTTTACGTCTTTGCAAGTTATACCCCGGGATAAAACTTGCAGAAACAGCTATGGGGTGAGGAGCTTATCGATTCAAAGAGTGCGTACAATACCACGGCGCGACTAACTTACGTCGGGTGGCATGCATCGGTCACGCATGGTCAGTTCCAGACCTGTGCACGTGCGATCTGATTGGTTGACAAGAACTCAAATTTTTCCTTAACTTATGCCTGTTAGTTGCTTTAAAGATAAGATTGAATACTTGCAGAACAACATACAAGATGGTATGGGTGATTTGGGTTTGAAATGGAAGTAACATATCATTAAAGATAAGATTGAATACTTGCAGAACAACATAATTTTTATATCGGCAGTTCAAACCATCCTAATCATGAAAATGAAGAGAGTTCTTTAAAATAGCAGAACACTTTGTTTTTAACAAAACCTCTTCACAAATCATCATGGTGATAAAGTTTTCATGCAGAAATCTACGTTTTGAAAACATTATAAAGTTTGCGACACGCCAAACGTCCAGAAGTTAAGTGGAAAGGACAGCATAATTAAGACAGTAAAGGTCGGTGACAATGACAATGACAATGATAATTACAATAAAATGAACTTTATTTTCAAATCACCCTGGATGCGGGATATTGGAGAAATTCAATGTTTAATAACACTTGCAGTTTCATCAATGATCACATTAAATCAGTATCTATTCAATTGCAATGATTATAATGGTTACCGATAAAATAAGACCGTATCTATATTATTTTTTTTGATACTGTATAGGCACTTTCAGATGTAATATGTTCGATCTGATCAAAAACTTAATAAACATAAGTGTGTGAAAGAAATTGTTTTGAAAAAAAAACACATCGGTAATAGAATGATTTTAATTAAGATTAAGAATATAGTAATACGTTCAACATATCCATTCAATATTTACATTGCAAAATCTGGCTCTTAGCAAAAACAAAACAAATAAAAATTTTCTGCGCATGCGCGTAACTAACGTTTTCTCCGTCCTCTTATTTTCGTAACTGTTTTTGACCGATTTGACGTTCGGTCTGGAAACAGGATACAAGATCTTTAAAAATAGACTACTTTTATAATGTATTAAATTTATGAATGTTCTTTCTTTCCGAAACGTAGCGGTCAGATTTCTTTCATCCAGAGGCGTCGATTGTTGGGGGGGGGGGGGGAGAGGAGGATTGCCCTACCAAAGCAAATATTGAAGGGGGGGGGAATATATGCATTTCCCCCCCCCCCAATGTTTTGACAACTTGAAAAATTCTATGCAATACAAAGGATATGTTTAAAAAGCATTGGAATGCACTATAAATCCATTAATCAAAATCTCATCAAATATACAAAATTGTGAAATTTTCGGTGCGCTTCTTGCGCAAAATTCTGTATTGCTCCACCGAAAATTTTTGACTCTTCTTTCCTCTTTTGCCCCCACCCAATCCGAAACACGGATCGACCCCCCCCCCCCGCTTTCATCTGTTTCTTCGTCTTTCAATATAGAATATGCAAATTACATATGGTTGTTGCTATGACCGACAAGCTGTCCCAAAACGTTGTTATTTCGGAAATTTACGTATACGTTATGAAACTGCATGGTCATTCGATGGTGCGAGTACACATGTAAACTAACGTCCATTGCTTTCATAACACTGACATGACTGGAAGGGAAACTTATACCGTCCTCTTTGCCTACAGCATAGATACTATAAACGAAATAGTATCTATGCCTACAGTCGGGAAAGCTCCGGATAACCTTGTTAACGTGCTGCAGCAATATATTCACGCGTGTCCCAGTGCATCGTGTGCACGTGGTGAAGGAACTAGTGGTAAGTGTTTTTATTTTACTTGTAAGACAGCTATTTTCCAATAAAGGCTGATACCCTATAATGTGTTACTCTTTATTGTGTTGAACAGTAAGTATTCGATAGTATTAAGTTAAAATGGCATCGTGGCAGCCTGACATCGAAACATGGCACTGCAGTACATAGAAGACTTAAACTATATAATATCGCGTGACGATGCAAAAATAGACCGTAAAAATGCTGCATGACACAACAACACGTGCAATTTTTTTTTAATACAAATGATAATAGGAATGATGCTGGTACGGGAAAAGCGGCCTTTATACGATCTGGATATTATACCTGTGAAGTAGTTCTAACAGACTGTACACGCATTTGTTTTATATTGCAAATTGCAACACGTTGCAAAATGCACATTTTAACAATTGCAGTAATGATCGATACGTTTTTTGTTTTTTTTGTTCTTTGTGTTTTGTTTGGTGTGAATAGTGTTGTAGCCGTGTATGCACAGTCGAATCTCGACAAATCTGTACTTCCGATCTTTTTTTTTTTTTTAGGAAACACAAATTCTCGGATGAACGATCCCATTTTTCGGGATCTTTACGATAGATTGCATATAGTGTAAGGAACTCGAATAACACAAATGTCATTTGGCATGACCTGGTTTTTAGAAGTATCGGATCGTGAACAATATACTTCTTTTTAGTCAAAGCGTTTATTATATCTCAGTTATTTGCAAAGAATGAAAATATAAATTGGTAGTATACAAGGGCGTGGGCTGGGGTGCACTGGATCCCCGCTGAGGTACCTCTTTTTCTTCTTTCACTCAGCTGATTTTCTAAATTTTAGTTCTACCTTCTCAAGATATGCACCTCCCCAAGACTGATGTGCATCTCCCCGCGCCCTTGTAGTATGTATCGCAGGTTATTATTCCCGCAGTTGAAACCATACATTTAGTAATCTCATCACTAAGTAGCCTGTCTGTTAAACGTGATTAAATATTAAAGGTTAGTGACATGATTGGGAACACTTGAAAATGCTTCAAGAACCAAATGAGTTGATATATACCAACTATACACTAGCAGGAGTGGATCTCCCACCTGGGAGGATTTGTCTGTAATTTGTTTACTTAAGGAGAATCAAGCATAAACTTTGGAGTATCTTAATTTTATCCGGGGACAATAAAAATAAGCCCCATAGAGAGCCACACAGCAGGTTTCCGTGCTACGAGTGATATTGACATTGTTTATTTTAGAATGAGTCAACGTTTGACTTCAAGATTTTCACAGGAGAATCCTTGCATAGTTTACTTGATTCTAGAGTAGTTTCAGCCCAAGTTGAGGACTACCCCCAATCATGCCATTTACCTTTAAATTTTAAATATTATATTATGTTATTATTATCATCATTATTATCATTATTATCATTATTATCATTATTATCATCATCATCATTATTATCATCATCATCATCATTATTATTATTATTATTATTATTATTATTATTATTATTATTATTATAATTGTTATTATTATTATTATTATTATTATTATTATTATTATTATTATTATTATTATTATCATCATCATCATTATTATTATTGTTATTATCTATAAGCTGCGGTTTTCCCAAGATGGTCCAAAGCGCTTACAAGAAAAATTGCACAAAGCTCCACAGTGCAGTAGAACGGGCTAAAAGAGCTCTAATTGAGTGCCTTCTCCTTAGGGGTTTGTAGCTCCATAGCTAAACTGTCCGTTTGTGCAGATAATAAAACACAACTCAAAATGACTAAATTCACTGTACAAAAATACGAGTAAACGCTTTTCTAAACGCATTCTTGCTATCACTTTATAAACATGTTCAAATCACTAAACATCGGTGTCCGAGTTCTGAGCACTAAAAGTGTCAATAATCTAAACAGATGTTTTCGAAACACATGTTTGCTGTCACTTTAAACACATATTTTAAAGTCTTTCTGCTGAATTATGAGGCCATATTACAAACACATTAAGGTTTAAGGCCTAGTGTGCTGTAATTGTGCTGGTATATTAGGTTACACGTTATTTACATTCTATCCACCGGTCTGTAGCCTAAAATTGTACAATTCTAGAAAACCTTTTTCACACTCAAAAAAAAAATCATAGTTTTATTCATAGTTTTAAAACCTCGAAAAATGCAAAAGGTTGGTTTGAATATAATTATGTGTCAGCATTATACTGCGGTGACGACTTTATCACTCACCAACTCTCTCTCTCTCACACACACACACACACACACACACACACACACACACACACACACACACACACACACACACACACACACACACACACACACACACACACACACACACACACACACACACACACACACACACACACACACACACACACACACACACACACCACAGGGTAATAAAACAAGATGCGACACTGTTCCACGTATGCGAAGTATGCGTACGTTAAACGCAAAAATAACTCCTCAGTGCTGGAGATATAGTGCATTTTGAGTATATGGACAGTTACCTTGACGCACAAAAGTCAGGTATTCAACTTTCATAAATCGGAACAAACGGATGTTATACCTAGGACCTCCCTGGTTATATTTTACGGTCACCTACTGAAGCCGAGTGCACAAATTCCGCTTTCTTGCGAAGCAGTATGAAATGATTAAACACGCAAAATTAAATGACAGGTCGGAGTAAAATGATATATCATCAAACAAAAATCTCTCATGCAAATTTAAATTTTACTCCGCTTTATAGCCCAAGTATAGTTTTGGTAGATCAGTCAACTTTTTCATCAATCGGTCACAAAGTATTCTATTGTCACGCAAGAATAACAACATCAAACCTGTACTGAAAATTGGTTATAATGACAAAACTTATGATGTTTAACTTATACATGTAGAAGAACATCTAGTGGTGTGCTACGGGAAATGTCGGGGTCCCCCCCCCCCGCCAAAAAACGAAGAAGAAAATCTTGTATGCCGGGAGTTTCAGAGGGAGCAATTTCCATGGCATTGATATATCATTGATATATCATTATAGGTCTGTTTAGAATCAAAATTGCAAAGAATTTTAGTTTTTACCATGTACCTGTTCTTGGACTCATACTTCTTTCATTAGTCTCATTTCAGATATTCTCCAGATCACAAATAATTGTGTCAATCGTCTGATATGGAAGGAGATGGAATCCACGGAGAAAACTCAAACTGCGGCGATGATGATGCGAGTTACCATGACGACGACAATACATCACACGGAACCAACTCACCAAGCCCAGTTGACGGTAGATGGGCAATCATCGTGGCCATTGGATCGTTTTTAAACCGTGGCATCATCGCAGGCCTATCACAAGTCATGCCCATTTTCATAGTCGAGTGGGAGGAGAAACTGGGAGCCAAACCGTCGCATCTTGCATGGGCTTCGTCTCTTATCGTTGGCTGCCGATTTTTCTCTGGTATATACCTCTACCCGTTGTTTTTTCTCGTAAATTTTATAGTGCATCATCATCATCATCATCATCACCACCACCACTATCATCATCATCATCATCATCATCATCATCATCATCATCATCATCATCATCGCCATCATAATTATCATCATTTATTATAGTCAGTTTTCCCCTCTTACGAAGGGTTACTTACTCTCGCACCATGATGGCACTCCCTCCTTCCATTTCTTTCTGTCTCGAACATCCTCCTCGCTCAGACCAACCTTACTACTTTCCTTCTTCACCATATCTTTCCATGTAATCTTTGGTCTTCCTTTTCCTCTTTTCCCATCCAATTCCAGATTTCATGCTCTTTTCACAAGTTCATCAGCTTCCCTCCTCAACACGTCAACACAGACCCATCCATCTCAGATCACTTCTCTTCATACTGTTCAAGACAGTTTCTTCCAAGCCTAACCTTTCCATGAGCTCACTTGTATTCTTTCTGTCAGATACGTTAACACCACACATTTTCCGTATCCGGTGGCTCTGTGTCTTCTCCTCAATATACCTTCTTCTACTGTCTTCACATTCCACGTTTCTGAGCCATATACCATCGCTGTTCTAACACAAACCTGACAGATTTTTTTTTCTATAAACTGTGGTATTGAATCTAACACCCGGGGTGTTACTAAATATAGATTACGTTACAATACGCATTCAGCTCGTGACGGTGTGGTTCAGAGTGTTTCATGGCATTATAGTCCAGATGACCTTCAGGTGACTCTAAGATGACCTTGGGGTGACCTTGAAGCTCAATTTCAGTCAGGACTTTCAGATGACCCTACACAAATGCACTTTTCATGCCACTGATTATAAAAGATGTAAATGGTTATAAATGATGAATCTGCACACCTTGTAGCCATAGTTATGCACATTTAGAGCCAGAAATGTGATTTTGAAGGAATTACAAGAATTGTTTGTTCTTATGGGTAACCGATTGGTGTTGATGTATCTTCATATGTATGGTTGCACTCTAAAGACAATGACTTTCATGCTACATATAATTATGATGGATGTTGCCCTCCAGAAAAAATAATAGAACTTTAAAATACTTTTGCCTTAAAAAACAGGTCCATCACGAGAGTCATTTTTTTACATTTATGATAGTTGACCTTGAATGACCTGAGACCCACAATGCATCAGCTCTGTTTTATGATAATTTTAAGAGTTTGCACCTATAACTATGTTCCACATTTCGCAGAAAAAGACAACTTTCTATCATAACAAATTGTGGAGCAAAAAATACATATTTTTCATATGACTAACAGACCAAAACCACAACAAAAATTAACAGGGGTAAAAAATCATGTGATGTTTAACCCACGTTGCCATGGTAACGACTCAAGCACCGAAAGTCAAAAATATGCATATCGAAAACTAGAGACTTGTAGCTTACATGGTACCGAAGAAATCTTGGTCACCCCGGGGGTGCAACGAAAATCCAAATAAGGCCCTTTTGGGGACTTGGCTCATGGACTATTAGGTCTGGCGGCAATACCATCATGGGCGCAAATCCATTTTCAAATGTAGGGGGACATACATCACATGCAGAAACCGCCCAAACCCATATTTTGCCAGCCCAAAATTTTCTAACTGCCAAATTGCCAGCCAACAATTTCTGGCAAGCGGGGGGGGGGGGGGGCGCCGACCAAAACCATATTTTTCCAGCCAAGCCAAAACAATTCTGACAACGGGGGTGGGGGGGGGGGGCGGCGCGCGACCAAAACCATATTTTTTGCCTAGCTAAAATTCTAACTCCAATTGGCCCAGCCAACAATTTCTGACAAGCGGGGGGGGGGGGGGCGGGGGGGCGGCGCCGACCCACAAACCATCATTTTGCAGCCAAAATTTTTCGCACCCTGACAATATTGCCAGCCAAACACAAATTTCGTGAGGGGGGCATTTGATATTGTGTCCCCCACCTTCAAAATCGTGGGGGGGACATGACCCCCCGTCCCCCCTGGATTTGCGCCCCTGAATACCATACACCAACCCTTATAACCTAAACCCTAATCCACCCTAACCCAACTCGTAACTCTATCCTAACCCTACTCTAAGCTGCAAACCCAGTAGCAACCCTAACACACATCCAACTCCAACTTCTAACCCTATTCTATACAGGAAGCCAGCCCAACAACAACCCTAAGACACACTCAACTCCTAACCATATCCTAATCCTATTTTAAACGGGAAACCAAATCACAACCCTAACACACATCCAACTCCAACTCCTAACCATATTCTATACAGGAAACACGACGGCAACCCTAACATACACTTAACTCCTAACCCTATCCTAACCCTATCCTAACCCTATTCTAAACGGGAAACCAAATGGCAACCCTAACACACACCCAACTCCTAGGCATATCCTAACGCCATTCTAAACTGGCAACCCTAACCCTAACCCTTACTCTTCATCTTCCTGGATATTGTCACCGGAACAAATGTCGGATTACCGCTCAGACCGCTTGCATTACAAATGTTATAATGGAACTACATTCAGCGTACATTGGGGAGGTGAAGAGATAACGGCATAGATCTAAAAATTTATGAGATTACATTATAAATGGAAATGGAAACCAGCAGACTAATAAAAGCAAACAATCCTTCAAGTAAATCACTTTTAAAGATTGTGTCCATTATTTGCACCCCCACCCCAAAATGAGCCTATCGATCAAATAAGCTAAAATCAGTTATAATGTACAGATTTACAAATCTTCACCTCTCATACACTCCTGCTCATAATTATGGAATAATTTAGAGACATTTTAGAAGTTGCCATTTTTCCGTGCACGGTACATCTTGGATTAATATTTGCTCACCCTTGATGAAACAAGTATAATATAAATATTTTAGGAATGTTGAGCATTTTGTAGCGTCCGACTCGACGGTAAAACCTGTGTTTAAAAATGCCGGTATTCAGAGTTGTTGAGTCACGTGGTGGTTACGTGCGTTATTAGAATTGTAATAGATTATTCTGACATTAATTTAATGATAATTGACATTAGATCAAAATTTATCAGTTTTTTCTCTTGTTTTTTTAATTACTTTAATTTAATATATTTTTCATGATTTTTGGTGGATTTTTAAAGAAATGAATATATAATTGTTATTGCGCTCAAACGTACTTTAGTTTTTACTTAAGTCATCTCATGAAATCTAAAAATTGCTTCACATACTGCGTTTTTGTGAAATAAACACTTGTCTTGAAAATTTTCGACGATATAGAAGAAAGAAATTAAGTATCTACAAAATATTCCATAATTATGAGCAGCTGTGTATAAGCCTTGGGCTGATAAGTTAGGTTGAAGGAAACTGAATAAGAAAAAAAATGAACACTGTAATTGCTGACTGATATCATTATGACCGATGGATTCTGTTTCTTTTCAGCTCCAGTGGCAGGTGCGTTGAATCGTAGATTTGGTTGCCGTGCCATAGTCTTCGCGGGAGGTGCTGTAGCATCTTGTGTCTTTATGTTCATGTCATTTGGAACGTCGGTTTGGCATATACATGTTTGCTGTGCTATTGCCGGTAAGTATTACGGTCATAACGAACCAAATCATTTTCTCCACATCGCCGAGTAGAAAGCGAATTCTGTATTAAAATCACGAAAATGCAGAAAATGACCGAAACTGACAAAGTGATAATTTGAGGATTGTGTTTATGATTTCCGCATCCCTACGAGAATGAGATGTTTTCTCTCCGCTCCGAAGGGACCGGGGGCATTGTTTTAGGATTGTCCGTCCGTCCGTCCATCCGTCTGTACACTACTTAACACGCTAATCTTGTTATCGCAATATCCGGAAAACGCACGGGTGGATATTAGTCATACTTGACCCATACAGGCACCATGAGGTATAGATGAACTGATTATTTTTTGGACGAAATCTGCCAAAGAACAAGGACCAAAGGTCAATTTACTTTGCATAAATTTGCATGTTAGAGGTTTTTTTTTCAGGCTCCACCAGTGTCATAATATTGTTTCATCCCATGCTTATTCACATTTTGTTGAAGTTAGGTCCTCATCTGTTTAGCGGTCGTCACGTGTAAATCAATGAGGATGATAACTCAACCCATACGAATTATAAAACCATATCGTCGGGAAGAAAGCTGGCGTACATGAGATAATCTTTGGCAAATTATTTCAAATTCGTTCGCGTAACCATGCCAATCGCTCATAGGCTGACGAGGCCTTTAT
>JZLH01S0068756.1:2618-19048 GCA_001188425.1 Eucidaris tribuloides
AACACATTCTCCATAGACCCAAGCCAGAGATATCTCATTCTCAGTCTCCAATAGTTGACTTCATAAGGAGTTTTATTTTCTGTGCATTCAGTAAATTTTCATGCATATACTATTGTAAAATGTAATTGTATTAATTTGAAATGCATGAAATCCTCTCCTACCCCCCCCTCTCCCCCCTACCCCCCCCCTCCCCGGACAAAAAGAAAAAGGAAATGTGACTAGATAATATACATGTGCAAAGTATACAAAGTACATGTAACTTGTATGTTTCTGGAAACTAGCAGTTTAAATTTATCCACAAGCTCAAAAGAATAATTACCTACCATTTTGTATCATTTTATGACTTGATCTATATGTACAATGTGTACAAGTGTAATTTCTGCGTCTACATGTAAGTTGCTAAAAACTGAATTCCAGTCTCTTGTCCCGCACTGCTGTTCACTAATATAAGGTCAGCAACAGACATGATTTGACTGTTTCTTATTTTCACTTTTCTCTAATATCGATCCTCCGAATATACCGGTTGCAGCAATTAACCAGCGCACATGAATCTCTCTGGCAAAATTCCTAATCGCATCTGGTCTTGAATTCTCTCTCTCGTGCTAAGATACCCTGAATTTGGGTAATGCAATTCCCGGCCGGTGTAATGCCATTAGTGAAAGTAAAAAGATATGTTGCGTGCAAACATGCTATAGTCCGAGTTGACACACACGAGAGTCGCCGCGCGAAATAAGTGACGCTAAATATACAGCGTGTCTCAAAAAATATACAGCATGTCTCCAAAAAAAATTGTGCCAGTGAAAAATGCCTTCTTTGGCAATTTGAAAAACTCTTGTGATATGAAGCTTGTATCGCAACATTAAGGGCACAATCTTACATACGTAGCTTTCAAATTATGTCATTCGTTCTGTTCAACTTGCTTGTTTTAAACTCGAGATATCGTAAGTTATGGTATTCAACGAAAGTGTTAAAATCAAAATTACAATTGTGTCACTACAGTCAGTGATACATGTAGCATCAGTCCCTTTTTCCTAGTAAAAGTGGCACAATTGTGGTTGCACCCTTTTCAACAAAATATCTTGAGATTTAAACAAGCAAATTGAACAGAGCAAATGGCATTTGAAAGCTATGACAATGCCCTTGATGTTGGTATAAGCATCAAGTCACAACAGTATTGTAATTGTCAAAGAGGACCCTTTTTACTTGCACAATTTTTTTTGAGATACGTTGTAGAGAGAGTCTTGCTTGAGAAGACGATGTGCACATTGTGTACAGAAAATGTATCAAATTCTGCCATTTGCCTGGAATCGTTTTATTTTCAGTCTCCTCTTGCAAATGTCACCTGACGGCACACGTTGCGTTTTGAGTGAAGTACCTCGGAAAACCAGCGTGATATATTAACGAGGATGAAGATGCAAATTTGGGGAAATGTTCCGCATTTTATTGTCTCTGGGATCGTGTAACGCTGTAGAATATTTAGACTGTAAAAGAGAAGTGAGAACATAATGTTTATTTTAGTTACTTAGTGAATATACACACCTTTTTGTAAATGGGTTTGTCACTAGCAAGGTTCGGACCTTTTCAAGAAAATGAGGTATTCCCCATAGTAACAATGCATTTCTAATATTTTTTTTACGCCTCAAATTGATAACATCACACGGTATATTCTTGACAGAACCCATATCGTAACTATCAAACAAATCAAACCATGAGGTACCTCTGAACTTTTTTTTTTTTTTATGTGACTTAAATTGTGTGGTGTCCACCCCTATTTTTTAGTTCAACAGTTGACATGAAAAATGCTAAAAATCTGAAATATTTTGAAAGTCAGCAATATCATTCAAATATTAAAAAAGGAATAAAATGTTACAGTCAAGCTCTATTCAGAACCATCGTACCTTATCTTAAATTAAAATTACTGGCTAATCTGACAATTGGTCCTCATGAAAAACTGATGTACGCCACATACACCTTAGGGTGTCGCGCCTAAAATTCTAATGTACGTGTCGGATAAAAGTACTCAGTTGACAGAATCATAAAATTTTGACCCTTTATAGTTCGTTGTAACGTTTATCAAGGGCTCTGAGTTAGAACTTTGACAACAAAAATGCCCTAAATCATCATCATTCTCCAGTGAAAAGAAAATGTAGGAGAATTAAGTGGGAGTGCGGTGCTGTTGGACGGTATTTTGAGTAGCAATGACACTGTGGCCTAGGCAAAAACAAACTCAAATGTCCTGGTAAGAAAAATAACTCTGAGGGGTAGACATTCAACAGCGGGCTACTCGCTGTAT
Organism: Eucidaris tribuloides; assembly: GCA_001188425.1. NCBI lineage: Eukaryota > Metazoa > Echinodermata > Echinoidea > Cidaroida > Cidaridae > Eucidaris > Eucidaris tribuloides. The sequence goes on from JZLH01S0068756.1 coordinate 4,912, forward strand.
AACATTTGTAGGGCAAGATAAAAAATTACAATAAAAAAACATAAACTGTGGTGTCCACCTGTAGTGGCGGTATCTCTGATAAACACAAATGGAGGTTAACCTGTATTTTAAGAGCATTAGTTGTTTTATTTACATGTTTTACTTTCAATTCAGAAGAAGGTGGTTATTAGAACTTTGTGAACATAGAGAAATATGTCATAATATTATTATTAGAAAGCACAGGCATACTACTGGTACCGACATCTACATGGACACACAGTTGTCCATGTAGAGTCGGTAATTTTACACACTTGCGACATACTGGCCAATTTTGAGATGCCTGTGAAGATACCTGTTTCCTTACAAACATGCTATCCGATCAAGGTTCTTGAAATGCACCTTTTGAAATAGAAACACCAACATACAATCCAGGCATTTGTCATGTTTTCTAGTTTCCACAAATGTCACATTTTTGGCCCGAGTTTCGTGGACAGACCCAAATTGATGATTCTGTAGATTTGAAAACCAAATGAGTGCCATTTTGTTGTCCTTGTTATATCTGATAATTGACTGCACAATCCATTTAGCTACTTGTACTGTAAAAAGTAAAAAAAAAATGAATATTTAAAATGAAATCATACACATTTAGAAGAGAGCTTGAAGTTATGAAATGGTATGAATGATGAATTTTGCTAAAATCACCCCAAAATGTCATCAACGATGTTGTATCCTCATACCAACAAACATCTCAGGGAAATACCCATGCGATGATGACACCACTCAGTCCGATTTCATCAAAATGACAAATTCTGAATTTCAAAATCCAGTAATGAATTCAGTTGTTGCCATGACGACATTTGCAGTACTACTCCAGCTGAGGAAGTCATAAATATCAAACAAATTAGCGAGCCTGCGCGACTTTAACGCAAATAAAAACCGACATTTCAAATCTAATGCAATATTCCATAATAACGGCAAACACAGACCCGTCTTAGTGCGTGCGGTTGTGTGTATTCACAGACATAGTCATCTTTCTTCTCTCCGACGTCTGTGTTTATTTCTCGACGTATTCATATTTGAGATCTGCTGGAGAGATAACCATTATGTTGAAATGTCGTTAGTGCTCGTTAGCATGTCTCATCTTACGACATCCAGCAGTGTATAATAATGGAGTCGGGGGATATATTCTGTATGAGCTGACAACATGAAACATGCAAAATGTGTTTGAAGTTATGGCTTAGTGCGGTGATTATCGGTTTCATTTATGGCAGCATGTCTTGAGGTGATATGATAAGTGTAGCCAATAATAATTCATCAAAGCTCATTTCAAGGAGAGTAGTCACAGTACCTCATATATGTTATGATTTGACTTGTATTTGAAGTATCATATTGTATATTATGCCTCAGTGAATATTTCCAATTAAATTAATATATCAATGAAGATGTAATTTGCAGATTTGTAGTACCAGTACCCGACCCACACTACAAGTCTGGTAATTTGAAACCAGCAACTGACTGAAGCTGAATGTATATCTGATAATTTTATGTGCTCCCATTTAGAGTAAGTAGGATAAAAGAGAGATGGTTTAGCTAATGGGTCTTTTCAAACCTCATACAATGTAATATTAACCTATTGGAGATCAATCTTTCATAAGATTTTCTATTGTCACCCCAGACATCAGAAAACAGCATCAAACCTACTGAAAATTGTTTAAAGTGATAAATTGTGATGTTTCAATTGGCCCCCCAAACATTTTACATTAGAGTAATTTCTCAAATATGAGCGAGTTTCAGAGCAAGAAATTTTCATGGCATTGATAGATCACATAGGCCTATCTTAAAAAAAACAAACACACACCAAAAACATAAAATGCAAAGAATTTAATTTTTTACCATTTACCAAAACTATAATTGGGCTTTAACTTGTTGACTCTAACAGCTCTATCCTCCTAATTCTAGGTATTCTGGAAACTCTGCTTCTCTCACCACCCCAGCCTGTATTTCCAGATATCTTGTCAGGATACATGTACATGCCACCGCCCCCCCCCCACAAAAAACAACAACAAACAAACAAACAAACTTCCAAACATGCTTGATATACACCTGTTCAAACAAATTGAAATTATTTCAATTTTAATTATTAATAAACATTTTGTTCTTTACATTTTGTATCTTTCAGATGAGGCATCCAATACAAATGAAACCAGCAGATTGCGAAGGTAGGAATGGTGAGTAAGATACAATTCTAATGACATTGGCCACAAAGATAATGTGAAAGAGAAAGAATAAGATAATACAATGAAAGAGGAAAGGTAGTATGGCTTATTGAACTACTTAAATGAGTTAAATGACTATGATGCTGATGAAGAGGGGAGGAAGAGGAGGAGAAAGAGTAGGAGAGGAGGGGAGAAGGGGAAGGAGTGGGATGAGGATTAGGAGGAGAAGGAGGATTAGGAGGTGGTGGACATTGGGTAGGAGGAGGAGAAGGAGGAGGAGGAGGAAGAGGAGAAAGAGTAGGAGTAGTATGGGGAGGAGGAGTAGGAGAGGAAGGAATAGGAGGAGGTTGAGGAGGAAGGGGAGGAGTAGAAGGGCAAATATGAGTAGACAGAGGAGTAGGAGAAGGAGGAGGAGGAGTAGAAGAAGGAGAGAGGATAAGTAGGGGGAGGGGAAGACAGACTACGAGGAGGAAGAGATGGAGGGGGAGGTGTAGGGTGAAAGGAGGAGGAGAAGAAGTAGGATGGGGTAGGAGAAGGAGTAGCAGTAGTATGGGGGAGAAGGAGGAGAAGGAGCAGAAGATGAGCAAGAAAAGGAGGAGTGAGTAGAAGGAGGAGAAGGAGTAGGAAATATGGAGGAGGCAAATGAGGAGGAGGTTTAGGAGGAGAAGAAACGATAGGGTGAGGGGAGGAGGAGATTGAGTATAGTGAAATATATATTGAGTGATAGAGAGGAAGGTGTGTGTGTGTGCATTATAAAGAGGGAGGGAAAGGAAAGTGTAGACAGATTATGTTCGACTGAGGATTGGAGATGGTGGTGGAGATGGGGAATGACTACAGAGCTTAAGAGATTGAGTTTAGAAAGAAATGAGGAGGACGGATGGAAGACCAATAGGCGAGTCTCTGGAGGAAGAAGGAATGAATAGAAGGAGAGAGTGTTTATGGCAGATATGAGGAAGGTAGAAATATTTCATTTTGAAAGTGAGAGTGATAGAAAGACAATGGACATGGAAAAGAATAATAGAGATAAGAGAAAACACCTTCTTACATATTTTTTATGTGAAAGTCATATGACTAGTATGTTGCTGTACGTGTTTATCTCTCAAGATTGAATGACATCACTTTTATGCTTCTTTTTCACTCCTCAGTTGAAGAAAGGAAACTTTTCGTTGGTATGTTGTCGAAAAAATGTGACGAGAACGACGTCAGGGTAATGTTCGCACCGTACGGTCCCATAGAAGAATGTCACATACTAAGAGACCAGATGGGAGGACACAAAGGTGAGTCGGAGTGATCCATGAGGAAACACCCCCTCCCCCACTCCCACACCCACCCCTTCCCTACATCCCCACACACTCACACCCCACGGGAACAACGTCAGGGTAATGCTTGCACTTCGTGGTTCCACAGGAGAATGTTACATGTACTAAGAGACCAGATGGGAGGGCACAATCCATGAGGAATCACCTCACCTCCCGCCCCCACCCTTACCTATACCCGCACCCCAATCCCTGAAAATAGTCAAAACTGTTGCTGTATGTTAGAGCATATCAGTACAGGGATGATCAACAAAATCATATAAAATTCCTGAAAATAACAGAAAAAAATGCAATTGAAAAATTTACTATTGCTGAGAATCAGAGCAAAAAGGTAGCACTTGATTTTATAGAATTAAAGTTAAATTACATAGCCCCCTAACCCCCCCCTAAAAAAAAAAAGAATAAATTTAAAAAATACAAATAAAAAATAAATAAATAAATAAAAAAATAAAAAATAAAAAAATAAAAAATAAAAATAAAAATAAATAAATGAATCAAAAATAAATAAAAATGTGAGGTGCCTTTACCCCAATCCCCACTACAGTAATTGCCCCTGCCTAGACCATTTTAGGTATGTGCAGGAAAGCAGGTCCCTTGATGCATGGAAATCAAGTTCAGGATTGTTTTCCTTAGGCAGTTTTTTTTGGGGGGGTGGGGCAATGCTTTGGCATCTGTGCCAATATAAAACTCATACTGGTCTTGTGTGCACATGAAACCAACAATCCTAAATTTGTTAGAGTATTTATTCCAAACTCGAAGTGCCTCTCCAATGTGTCTTTTCACAATTCTAAACAAAGCGAGTTGTACTCCATTGTATCATACTAAGACAAAAAAGGGGAGAGGTTACATCATTGAACACCTGAATATAGGACACTATCCCCCTAATATTTAATTCAAGATCTTTTAATTTTCTGAATACTGCTGTTATGTGCCAAAGTCTGTGTAAAAAAGCATGACAACAGTCTACACAGACAAATGGCAAATACTTAGTTTCTACTCTAGATATGTACATAAACATGTCACAAATTTGTTTAAAATACGTGTCTCCCATGTAGATTTATGGCATACATGTTCCATCGCTCCTCGAAATTCAGTCACTGTACCAATAAGTACTTTAAATCTCATGTTGTGTGGATATTAACCCCTTGAAGACTAGACATGAGATATCTTGTTGCGAGGTCTATGGGAAATGCGTATTAAAGTAAAATCAAACTGTCTTCAATGGGTCAAATGTCCTCGGCTGAAGCAGAAATCCCTCTTTTTGCTCAAATGATAAGATGTCTTTAATTCTCAAATGAGTAAAATCATTTTGACCTAAATTGAGTTTTGCTTCCAATGCAACATGTATTCCAAGTAAAGTGACCCTTGTGTAGCTGTAACACCCACTGTTTACATATTGCTAAAAGCACTGTCAATGCAAGTAATGGTGAATTTTCCATCAAAATAATAACATTTTTCTCTTTTTTTCCCCCCACTCTTTCCTATCTTGTTTATCTCCACAGGATGTGCCTTTGTAACATTCGCCACGAGAGCGATGGCACTCAACGCAATAAGAGCCCTTCACCAGTCAAGAATCATGGACGTAAGTTTACCGAAAACATCCTCCCCCGACCTCCCAACCAACTGGGGGGCATTGCTAGTACCTGTTTCAATAGGGGGGTGTACCTGGCAGGTGCACCTGACAGAATGCGGTGCTCAGGCCCAACGAGGGACAAGTTGACAGCCTTCCTCCCAACCCCCAACCCCTCCAAAAATGTTCTTTGTTATTGCCACCTCACAGAATCCTATGTAAACCCAATGAGCAACAAGTAGAAAATAAATTAATAAATAGAATAAAAGAGGTCCTTCATTATTTTACTCCACATTGTTGTGTACCTGACATGTGACAAGCCAAAGAAAAGGGTCCTCTATTATTTTACTCGACTAAATTCTTTGTGAATCCAACAAGCAATAAGTCGACAAAGAAAAAGAAGTTCGTTATTTTATGGGCCCTTTTATGTGTCCTTCGTGTAAGCGACAAGTCAACAACCCCCTCCCCCTCCCCCCTGCCAAAAAAAATGGTCCTGTCATTTTATCTGAGAGAATCCTCTGTGTACCTGACAAGCAACAAGTTGACAATTAAAAAAACAAGTCCATTATTTTATGGGACAGAATATTTTATGTTCTGATGAGCGACAAGATGACAAACCAAAAAAAAGGGTCCTCCCTTGTTTTACCCGACAAGCCCCCCTCCCCCCCCCAAAAAAAAGAAAAGCTCCTCTGTAAGTGTACTTGACAGAATTCTTCATGTACCCAACAAGCAACGAGTTGACCAGCATGAAAAAGAGTCCTCTGTTATTTTACCCAATAAGAGTTGAAAATGACCGACAATTTCTCGACCAAGGGGATGTTTAACCCCCCCCACCCCACCCCCGGCAATTCCCCAACAACCAACCGACTGACAATGAACGCACAACAACAATCCCACATCCTAATGGCTTTTGCCATTATTACAACCCACAGATCCTCTCTGATTACGTAAATGTCATGACAATTTCAGACGACATCCGATTTCATCCTTTCAATTTTCTACAAAGTCATCCACGCAATCGTGAACATCCTTCACTTTTTTCACATTGACTGAAAATGCTCTTAGTCTAGTGTTTATCTCGTACCGTGTAAGGCAAATAAAAATACCATTCTTTAATGTTCTATCGATCCCAAACAAATCCTTCGCCTTCTACAAGCAATCACGTAAAAAGAGAAACTTGAAAACAATCATTTTAAATGTCAAATGTTTAAAGACCTTGATTCAGAAGAGCAAATAATTGAGTATGTGTATGTATAATAAATGAAGAAAAAATATGAATAATAGAATCTTTGATATCAGATTTGAGGTTCGATTGTTAGGTTCTTTCCTGAATTGTGCTGCCTTTTTTGATTTGAACGATTGTGCTTCATCGTTGTATTTTTGTCAGCCGTTGGCAAATTCATACCTGCATTTGATTAGTCTAGCTGCAGTTGTTTGTTCATACATATGATTCATTTTTCAAACAAGTTCATGCATGTCTGTGTGTATCCAGATCATATATACATGAAACAAAGCAAGAGCTGTGATTTGTTTATTAACCCAAATATGTTAGATTATGTTTACATATTTCATATTTTGGTAGGAGTAAAGATCACAGTTACAGTTTATACTGTACAGTCAATCGTCTGCTGCTACCTAACATGTACCAAATACAGTGCACTCACGTTATATAAAGAACACTGATAATACAAAATCTTGTTATAACGAAGTATTTTTCCTGGTCCCTTTTGTCAAAATTTCCCTGTGGCTTACAGTTAATGCAACCCTGATATAATAAAACTTCATTATATAACATAGTAACTATTCTGGACCTGAACAGATCATTATAATGAGAGTCTACTGTTGTAAATTTGACATTTGTAACAATACTCAACTCAAGTTCAAAGATGATTTAGAGCCATGGGGGAGTAGTACAAATATTGCCTGTCTGATGTGCATCCGTTGTACTGTAATCGTTTATAAACAACCAGTTTAAAAAAAAGAGTAGGGTATCAAATGGGCCGAGAAATTGATATATTGTTTATTTGTATGCCAGAGTTCAAACGAGGACAACCACACAACTAGAAAATGCGCATAGTATGTTAGCATTCCTTCCACAATATAAGTACATGTACATGTACGTGACTTGTGCAGCAACCACAATATTTTTGACCCTCTGATACTTCTCACCCCTTAACGTGACTCCATAAATTCACCGACAAATAGGGGGCAAAAGTTATCTCCTAATGTTTGTTCCATTCTGTGTCTGTATGTGTGTATGATGTTTTTAGTGTGTGTGTTTAAGTGTATGATGTGTTTGTGTGTGTATGATGTGTTTGTGAGTGTGTGTATGTTGGTGTGTGTGTGTATGTTGGTGTGTGTGTCTGTGTGTGTTTGTATAGTGGTGTGTATCTGTATGTGCTATTGTGTTTTGGTGTGAGTGTGTATGTTGGTACATGTATATGTGTATCCGTGTTAGTGTAGGAAACTGTGTGTATGTTTTGTATATGTATGTTTGTGTGTCTATTTGTCATTTCTGTCTGTAATGATTTCAAATATATCTAACTAAAAGGTATGATTAAATTCTGATCTAAGCACAATATTTTTGTATAACTTCTAATGTGCTCCACCCTGGAATATAAATGGGTACATGAGAGGACTGAAAAAGTCATTATGAATGTACTATTTGCTCCTCAGTGCACAGCAAGCATCTGGGCTAAGAATACTCCCCAGCATGGGAAGATTGCACATACAGTATCTATGCAAGCTTAATATGGGTCCAGTGATCAGGGAGTAATGTATGAAGATCATATGAGAGATGCAGCATTAATGTTGTGATACAAAATATAAACCCTCATCAGTATTACCTCAATTCTTGATTACCTTGTTCATTTATTTTTTCTACTGCAGGGCTGCACGTCAAAATTAGTAGTGAAATTCGCAGACACACAGAAAGAGAAAGAACAGAAAAGGTTACAGACAATGGCTCAACAAATGTGCTATAACAATCTATTACAAGTCGCCGGGCTAGGAGGTCTCGGAAACGTGGGTCTAAATTCACCGTACTTATTTGTAAGTATTTGACCTGTGCCCTCAAAGTCAGTGGGTGCCTGGCAGAATGTAGTGTACATGTACATGCGTGTGATGGAACATGCGTTTTGGTGTTTTTGGTCTTGGCAGACTCTTGTCTTGAGAAAATGCACCATAACTTTAAAGATTGTGTCAGGGATGTGCAAGTCCATTACTTCCCTTCATTATCAATACCAAATGGTAGTTTAGTACTTACAAATGGTGTGTTGAAAGTTTGAGATCCATGCGACATGAATTTGTTGTTTTATGAGGAAAACTATAACGACATGTTACCAGAATGTTGTTCTTTCTGTGAGTTTCAATTTTGCTCAAACTGCGAATCGCGGTTATGTGTATCGTCGCAAGACCAGCGGAGCACGCTGATTGGTTAAACGGCTAACCTCTGCACGACCTTTGGCTAACGGCTGATCGGACAATTTTTGGAACGGCACGTGCACATTTGACGTCGCAGATTTTTTGAAATTGCTTCTGAGTAATTTGAAAACGGATGAAGTTTAACCGTCCAGATTTTCACCAAAACTCAATATTTTACCCCAAGTCTCTATGAGAAGTGTTTAATCTTCACATTGGATATGATTTCAGCTGATTTCATTCATTTAGCTGTTTTTTTGACGTGCAAATGAATGACACAATCTTTAAAGTCAAAATATGATTTTGAATGAAATTTCAGACTATGTTCTGCTCGGCACCCAATGAAATATCCTTTGTACACATGGATATGTTCTCATTGAAACTTGGCGATAATGTCTATAATTTTGAAATGTTTGGTTACTTTTGTAATGAGAATGTATATGCTGTTTATTTCACTGGGCTGGGAGGTCCCAGAAATGTGGGTCATTCACTGTACATATTTATAAGTATTTGACCTCTGCCCTCAAAATGTCCTTTGCCACTCACCGGATATGTTCATATTGAAACTCAGGGATGATGTGTTTATAATTTTGTCACATGATGCTAATGGGGTAATGAGAATTTATACACTGCACTTATTATTTACACATTGAAACAATTATTGACTGGTGAACAGAAAGACAGCTTAGTACTGATCAATAGAACATTTCATAAGATAATTGTGCAAGAATCACTTATTAGTTGTAATAATCTCTCCAGAACGAAATGATATGTAGCTTAATTCCTTACCTTGACCTTAAATGAAGTATATTATCTGAAGTTGTAATAACACATTTTATAACTCGGCGTATCTCATATTTCTTATAATGAAATATGACAATGGTTAGACAGTTTGTTAATAAAAGATATATTCCTATGACCCTCATTTAAGGGAACAATAACAATGAAGTTTATTTTATGACAATAGAGACCCTTATAGATGTGTTCTGTTTTGAGAATGAGACGTCGCTTTATCCTGCATAACTGGGGGGCTTCCAAGATGAGTATCTACATCTATGCATTTCTTTAGTTCAGGAACAGCTGTAAACCTTATTGCATCCTCTTTTGTTGTGCTCTAGAAGCCCCCCGGCTATGGCGCACGTCACATTCTCCAAACTGAACAGGTCTACAATGACATGGAAATGGTACAGTAGCAGAGTAACAAATAGTATCCAATTTGAAAGTACAATCCAGAGATGTAGATAATATATTATCATGGTATCAGGACAGCTCCCCCACAGGACAACTCCCCTGGGGACAACTCACCCAGAGGACAGCTTGCCCATGGACATTTACCCCGGAGGACGACTCCCCCAGAGGACAATTCCCCTGAGGACAACTCCCCTGGAGGACGACACCCCAATTAAAGTCAAATCAGACTTTTTAAGACTGAAAACTTTGATAAACACTGGGGGAGTTGTCCTTTGGGGAGTTGTCCACCCGGGGAGCGGTTCTCTGTAGCAGTTGTCCTCTGGGGAAGTTGTCCTTTATGGGAGCTGTCCTCTGGGGGAGTTGTCCTTCGAGGGAGTTGTCAGGTGGGAGTCGTTCGCGGATAAGTTGTCCTTCGGGGGAGTAGCTGAAGCACAGCCTCTGTATTTAACTTTAATATAAGGCAATCAGTTTACGAGACTGCCTGTACTAAACAGTCCTGTATGCAATACATTGATGTCCGTCCATGTATTTGTAATCAGTAAGCTGAACTCTAGTGCGCTTAATGGTAGTACAGGAATAATTAATTTGATCAAGCATAGTAGCTTAACCTCATCTAAGTGCAGCGTAATTAGTGCACTGTGTTTCATTAGATATGCATACTTCTATAATGAATCAGCGGGGGTGACTGTAAGTCACTCACACTAGAAGAATGCAACATACCTGCAACTATTCCACATCGGCAAAAGGGAGCAAGTCACAAAAGTGTCATTTCTGAGACGTAAGACATGTCTGCCATTTGCATTGGCATCAATGCAGTTCAATGTCATTTTGACTTAAATATCTTTAAATAGTATGAATATTTCTTCTCTAAAATTCGTCTGAAGGTACAGCACGCTTAGGAATGTTAGGATGTTTAAAAAATTCAGGAGCTCAAACTTGAGTGATATGTTACTTGCTTTGTTTTGCTAAAGCAGAGCATTATTGTGGTTATTACATTCAAGTGGACACCAGACTCAAGGTTTACTTGAAGTTGAAGCTGGTATGCCAGTTTGGGGTTGAGATTTGCATGTGTGCTAATATAGGTCATTGTGACCAAATTGTTCATTGTAGTGATTTGAGAGACACAAGAGAGTTCATAAAAAAATCTTATAAGTAAATTTAACAAAGCCAGAAATGCATTCTTCCATTACTTTAACCCCTTGGAGACAACTGGCTTCTACAGAAGCCCAGAAAATATGATAACCTTTTCACTCAAACTTGTAGTAGTAGTAGTAGTGGTAGTAGTGGTAGTAGTTACAGTAGTAGTAGTGGTAGTAGTGGTAGTAGTTACAGTAGTAGTAGTAGTAGCACTACTACTAGTAGTAGTAGTACCTGTGGTAGTATATTGTAGTAGTGGTGGTGGTGGTGGTGGTGGTAAAAGTTATGGTAGTAGTAATATTAGTAGTAGTGGTGGTGGTAGCAGTTTTAGTAAGAAGTATAAGAATACATACTTGCAGACATGGGAGCTTAAATTTAATCTTCAGTTGCAATCGTATGACAGTTCCAGGTATGATGTAGGGTTACTATGGACAAACATCCCGTTTTTACATTTCTGTGTTGTTTTTCCGCATTTTCTGTTCTTTTTGAAAAGCAGAGTGCAGTTTTGCAATTGGCACAACAGGCAGCAGCGTCTGGTGGTGGCGGCGGCGGTGGGGGAACCAATTTTTCTGGTCTCGGAAATCTGCAACTACCTGGTATGTACAACTGATCTCCTTGCCCCGTACACTTGCCCTGTGCACTTGCCCCATGTACTTGCCCTGCACTTTTCCTATGAAGTTCAATTCAATTCAATACAACAACCAGTAATAGCCTTTTTAGTGGATGAGACAATGGCTACTTTACATTGTGAAGGTTTAATTTTAACCAAATCAATCTTTGATATCTGACTAATGCAAATTGCTTGAAATAACAGATAAATTCACTAGAATAGAACATTTTGGAATGCACACGTTGTAAATGATAGGCAAGAAAAGAGGTTTTGGAAGAAAATACAATTATGAATGTCAAAATATTGCTGAAGATTCTTAGAATTTGGTGGCCATAATTATTTGATATACTGGTACCTTTAAGGCCTCCATTGATGACAAGAGCCATTGGGATCAGAAAACTCATATGTGAAATTTCATTATCAGAAAAGGTTTTATTTGTTACAAAGCTAAATCTAAATTTAGGGTTGTATACGGGGCAATTCCAGAAGTGTTGAACGAATCCCAGTAATTTTACTTTGCCCTTTGAAAGAAGAAAATGAAAATATTTCTTTTGCAAATATGTCTGTAAAAGTCCACTCAGTGCAATATTGATAAGTACTTCTCACAATTTTTGTTAAGTTTAGGACGGAGAAGTATTGCTTTGTCTTGTTTTGAAACCTTAGCTCAATATTCATTTTCCTTCACCTTCAGAAATAAAGTGTACTTCTTCCATAGATATTATTATCTCTTTGCCCTGTGACATATCGTAAACCCGACCTCCGACCTTTGACCACTTTGCTTTCCAAATCACCCTCTATAAAACTTGCACACCTTTTTCTCCCCATATTCATGCTAGCTCATGAATATTCATCGTCCCCTACAGGTCAGACGACACTGACCATGCCCCAGCTGGCCGCGCTGGCGTCGGCGGTCAACCAGCAACAGAACAACGCGGGAACGACGGCACAAAGCGCCCTCGCGACGAACCAGGCCCTACTGGCCGCAGCGCAGGGCAACAGCATTATGGGATTGAATCCAGGATCATCAGGTTGGCTATTTAAAAAAATTAAAAAATATTAACCAATAACATTAATCCTCAGGGCTTCATAACTCCCCACGTCTTTCTATTCTATTCACTACAAATTTCACGCTTTTCTGCTTCTTCTTCGTTCTGTCATTCGTGTATCAGCGACCACTGTCCAACAAAGTTCATGGACACAAAATGTTGCCAAGTTTTGTCTGTTTATATGCTATATTGCTATTAGATTCTTCATTTATCAGACAGTATCCACACCTTGTGCCTACCTTTCACTAACATTTCACATTTTAATCAAGCTGTTACGTTGTGTTTGAATGGAAACGTGTACACGTTTCACTGTCTCATTCAACCTGTGCTTCACTAACTGCCATTTCACGTTTTAGTTTAGCTATGACTTTATGTTTGAACCAAAACATGTACATGTATCCATGTTTCATTTTCCAATTCCTAAAGCAACATACGTGTACTCACAAGTGGGACTCTGTCAGTTTCAGTCAAATGGTTGTATCCCCGTTTTCTGTATTCAAATGTTGGTACACCTGTATGTATGTCTCAATTTTGGACAAAGATGTGTCTATTTGTTTAGCTTCTGTAGAGAAATCACATCTGTATGTTTTCACACAAATAATATTGTCTTTAATGAATTAATTATTGAACCAAATTACAAGCCACCCGCACCTTACATCCGTCATTCACTCATTCACATTGTCCTCATTCTATTCAAACTGTTTGTTGGTCTGCCGTCCATGTTTCACATGTTGAGGAAAATCACTTTATTTTTTTTGTTGCAATTTGTCTATGTTATGTTTCTGTTTTTCTTTGTCTGACAGAAATGCCAAAATAACAGTCTACTTCATACCTCAATGTTCTTATAATGTAACAAATATGAGTGTGTCCCCATAACACCTTTGGCTATGATATCACCATCATCACCATCATCATTGTCACCGTCATCATCATCGTCATCATCATCATCTTCATCGTTATCATCATTATCATCATCGTCATCATCACTATCTTCATCACCACTATCATCATCACCATCATTCACCATCACCATTACCATCACCATCACCATCATTATCATCATCATCTTTCAACCAACATCTTTCTTGTGATTGTCCGCAAACCTCTTCTACATTTAAAGTAGAACTAAACTTTTTAAGATGTTTCTGTTTTTATGTCCATTGTTTCTTCACACATTTGTTGTCTGAAACTCTTTATGTACATCTTAAGAACAATATTACACACCACCTCTCCAGATTGCACATCACTTATACTCTCTTTTTTGTTAATTTGTGTATCCTATATTTATCAGATGATAAGGATTAATTGCTTTGTATGGCTATGCAAGGTAGAATCACTTTTATATCCAACTTAATTCATACAAGTGAATGTTGAAATCAATTTATTTTTCTCTATTTAGAGATGCTATTTAAAGTTATGTTTGAGGCTGCTACCACGTAGTATGTAGGTGTTTCTATGTTTCATAACAATGGAGATCTAGTATCTTGTTATTTGTTTCTATGACCTATTACTTTCTGGTCATGCATGAGAGAATTGCAATACACTTGTGCTAGTTTATGGTACACTTTTTTGTTGCCTGTTAAATTCTATTTACAATTGGCTGTTAGTGCACCTGCCAAAAATAACAGATCCTGTCCGAACTGCTTACTGCA
>JZLH01S0068758.1:11081-24475 GCA_001188425.1 Eucidaris tribuloides
TTAGCTTATAACGGCGGCCTTCTGCATCAGAAAAAAAATTAAAATATGTAATGTACACTGAGTGTATTTCAGGTCATATATCATGCATTTATTCTGTATGATTTATTTTGTGTTATTTCGAACAATTGTACCGCACATCATATAAATCATATCTAAGGATATCTTGTATATGCAATTTGCTGACATTGTATTATTCCAATTATTATTATTATTTGAAAATTGATTGAAATGCAGGAAACGAAATCTTTTCAAACAAACAAAACTCAATAGCTTGTAGCTTTGACTTGCAAATAGCTCTTCTGGCCTATCTCGGTCTCCCTCGTAATCTGCATGAGATCCTGAAATGGTCATATAAAATATATTTCGATTGGGCAAAAGGAAAACATTGTAAATTTAGGAACCAATCGAGAATCGGTTTCCATCTCATGATAAGGACGGTCGTTGAGTGTGACCTCTTGACAGTGGGCCCAGCCTATGGACTGTACGCTTGAGTGCACTCTCCGGTCACATCTTGTTGCACGCAGCGGCAGCCTGTGGTGCTCCCTGCGCATGAGGCATTTAGCATTCAGTAATGTGTTTTGATTTTCATGTTTTAATATCCGGTTTTACAATTTTCTTAAAACGTCAGTTATTTGTAAAACAGATCACGTTTGTTTGTTTTTTCTTTCTTTTTGTGGATATGTTAATCATTTTCAACAAAAAGCCGAGAATACCAAACATTTTCAAAGCAATTTAAAGAATGACAAATTTACGAGAAAATGTACACAAAAGACAAAAAATTAAATCAATATTTTACCTTTTCGTTTATGTAACTTAAACAAAAATACATTTTTTCCCCAAATTATTTCTCCCGAAACACAAAAAATACATGTTTTCTTTTTTAAGATATAGGGACCTGAATAGGAACCTGTAGGAAATCGGGGTAATAATAATACAGTATTGCTAAATGGAGTGGTGTATATCATTGAAGAGGCTACCATGTGTAAATACGTCATGAGTAGTTGAAGTAGTAGAAGTAGTAGTGGTAGTAGAAGTAGAAGTAGTAGTAGGAAGAGGAGGAGGGGGAGGAGGAGGAGGAGGAGTAGGAGTAGTAGGAGTAGTAGTAGTAGTAGTAGAAGTAGTAGTAGAGTTGGTGGTGGTAGAAGTAGTAGTAGTAATAGTAGTAGTAGTAGTATCATCATCGTGGTCATTGTCATCAATTTCATCGTCATTATTAATAGTATTACTACACACGAATGCGCGCGCATGTAAAATGGAAACTGATATTACTACTATTATAATTATTATCATTGTTGTTATTATTATTATTATTATTATCATCATCATCATAATCATCATTTTCGTTTCAGGGACCCATGAAGCAGAGATCGTAAAGCAGCTTTCAGCTTCCTTTAGTCGTATCAATTGTGTCGTGGTCGATCCATCACCCAGCGGAGAAATACTGCAAAAGGCCATGTGCGGGAGTCCGGAGTTCCGTGATGTCACATTCAACTGGTATCGTGACGACTACAATCGCTTTCAACAGAGGAAGCAAGGAGAAGAGAAATACCACGTCATCACGGCTATCCATTCCCTCTACTATGTTCTTGACTCTTTGGAACATGTCTTGTCGTCGTTGAAAGAGGGCGGCATACTCATTGTTGTTTTGATGTCGGGTAAGCAAAAAGGGATGAGACGGTCGTGGACAGTGGTGAAAGGAATTACCAACATAATTAAGCATGTTGTTGTTGTTGTTGTTGTTGTTGTTGTTGTTGTTGTTGTTGTTGTTGTTGTTGTTGTTGTTGTTGTTGTTGTCGTCGTTGCTGGTGGTTGTTGCTTATAGTTGTTTTTGTTGGTGGTGGTGGTGTGTGGTTGTTATTAGTGGTAGTTGTTGTTGGTAGTTGGTTGTAGGCGATGGTTGTTGGCAGTGGCGGTAGCAAGGGTCTGGACGCCATGGGGGCAACCCCCCCCCTCCCCCCCCCATCCTCTTTTGTGCAGACAAAAGAAGTTTGTCCTGGCATTACGTCTGTTTTAACAAAAGAGGTCGACTGTAGCTTTCAGTATAAATAGTTGTTTTTTTCTTGTAATTTGTTCATATCTGCGTGATAACCTGATGAGCTGCAGATCGAAAAGCTTCGGTATCAAACATGCTACTTTTTTAAAGCAATTTGGCTATTTTGTAGTACAAATAAATTGTTCGTGACCTTCCAAAGTGTAAGTTTTTGCCTCTAATAGTGAAATATTACTCCATACTTGATCCACTTTCAATTCAAGGATAATTTGGATAAGTAGACATATAAAAAGTTTGAATAGCTTTGGGGAGGGTCTGGTTTCCCTCTACCAGGGATAAGGAAAATTTGCATTTTCACCTCCCTAAAGTGGTGCAGTTTTCCCACTAGTAGTGATTACTTAACCACTACTTTATTGGCCCTCAATTCGTTGTTTTTGTCTGAGTACAGAAATTAGACATTTCAATTCGTGGTCTTGGCTAAGTAGAAAAATAAAAAAAAATTGGTTAACTTTGGGGAGGGTCTGGAAGGGGGTTTTCCGATTGCAGAGTCAGAAAAACAATCATTTTCACCTCCTCAGAGTGTACATTTTTTGCCCCTTATAGTGTTAATAATCCATACTTTTCCTCTTTCAATTCGTGGCTTTAGCTAGGTAGACTAATGAGAAATTTTGATAGCTTTGGGACATCAAAGTTTCCCCTCAGGGGAAGAAAAATGCATGTTCACCTATGAAAATCTATATTTTGTCTCCCTTTGAAAACAAATTAATCCAAATATTCCTTACAAGACTTTATGAAGCCTCTCAATGCTGCCCACTAGAGCTTGGAAACTTGTTACCTGCAACCTCAACAAACTGTTGTGAAGTATGTACTTCAACCTTACCACTAATGACCTCCTTCGGAATAAACATTTTTACCGTTCCCCCGATGCCATCCACAGGCCCTTTCCCGTGACTGGTACCGAAGAAATACCAAGTCTTTCCGTGAGGGTCTTACTGCAGAGCAAAAAGTGCTGCTCAAACATAACTTGCACTGCCATCAGAGAAAAGGGTTACCCTGTTGAAGTGTTTCACCTCACAGTCAAGCCAGTGCAATATTTGATGACATTTTACTACAAAATTAAGATTTGTAAGGCGCAGTTCCGTTCTATTTTGGTACAAAGTTCACTCTGCCTGAAAGGATTGGTGCCACTGTGAAGCTTAGTTTGCAAAACAGAGGGGTCTGAAAAACGATTTAAGCATCATAAATACTCTTGTTCTTGTAATGTGATGTACATTCGTATTTTAGATCAGGGTTTGATGGCATTTTACAGCAAATCACGGAGTGTAAGCTGCAATTCCGTTCTATAGACGAATCCGACGGCCCATTTGTGTATTTGGCCCTCTATCGGCGAAACCATTACTGCCATGTTCCGCGGAGTAATCAGCTAATACCAATACGCACACTGTGTGTCAAGTTTGTATGTCAATAATAATTTCAGAAACTAACATCTAGCTTGGGTAGATGACGTACGTCAGTGACCACAAAATAGTGATCAAGGTAAGTAAATTTACCCTTTTCATTATTTTGGGAGGCTGGTTTCGATAAATTCAGCACCCAAAACGCGAAGAAAGTACACCGGTGCGTGCCTACGGCTACACTCACGGTACGGTAGGTGTAGGCTAGGTCTACATATGGGATGAAAACCTACGCATTATAAATCAACAAGACTGAGTATCACAGTACGGGACGTGTAGGCTAGATCCACATATGGGATAAAAGCCTACGCATTATAAATCAACAATGACATTCCACGAGGTTTCATGCAAACTTGCAAAATAATATGTGTCAAGGAATGCTATCGTGGTCGCATAAAACGAGTTCCGAACACTGCGCTTTATACGTGCATTAAATATGCAGCCTGCGGCGATGCGGTGATTTGCAAGAATGCACTAACAAAAATACTAGCGAATAAGGATAATAGCAAATATGGTATAAATTTCAGGAAAAGATTGTAAACTTTCAAAAGCCGCCCGAAAGTTTTGTGAAGATTTATTTTACGTAATTACCAGCGGCATAGAGAGAAAATTTCGCTCAGTCGTGTGAAAATTGTACTGACCGCGGTGGTCTACAATTGAGTGGGACATGGCAGCAATGGCGACCTGCCTGCTGCCCTCATGCGGTGAACATTCTCGCCAGGATGTAAGCTTTTTGTCTAGTTCCTCAGTGTTCATGTGTCGGGGCCACCGTGAAGCCTACTGGGGGGGGGGGGGGTCAAAGCTTCATAATACCATCTTAATGTGACGTTCATTGGTATTTTAGATCGGAGTTTGACAATTATTAGAGCAAACCAAAGCTTGTAAGGCGCATTCATGCAATGTATAACCACGCTAAGTATAGATTTCCATCTATGTTGAAGTGTTGGCCCCAGTTAGGAGCTTGCTTTGCCTAATGCAGGGGTCTGAAACACGTCGGACTAAGCGTCAAAATACCATGTCAAACTGACAATTTTAGATGGAGTTTGACAATACCGAGACGCGGAATTTCTCTCGATAATCTAAATTAATGTTACGTCTAATTGTCCATGTTTGAATGAGTGTGGGTCCAATTCTGAAGTAAAATGCGGAAAATGGGGAATGGGGGGGGGGGTCTCAATACCATGTAAACGTCATATTTCCCAGTATTTTTGTATCACTCTTGATCTTTAGGCTAGGTTATTTATATGAAGGAAGCCTTCATCGCGATTGGAACCGTGGCACACTTTTGAAGTTCACGATATCATCTATCAATTGGAAAAGGTCCGGTGTCGACAGGACACTGCATTACGGACTTATGGGCCAAAATACCGGAAGTATGAAAAATTTCGAAAAACAGCGCCCCCATTAATAGTTTCGAGAAAATTTGCGCCAATTGGGTCAGATATGCATGTTTAAGCTGGCATACATAATTATATTAAGAATGTTTGGCTGCAATTGTACCTTGTTTGACGAAATAGCGTTTTCCCGTCTAGAGGGCGTATATTAAAATTGGAAAATACGATATGGTTTGAGCTTGTAGTATAAGAGATGGAGTGTCTGTGTACAAAATTTGGTCGCGATTGACTAATCAGAAGCAGATATATGAGCAAAGGACGATTTTTAAAGTCAATTCCATAACTGAGAACCAATTCTTTTCAATTCAAATGCCGATTTTCTATCAGGACACCATAACAATTTAATATTTAGTCAAGTCAAAAACCTCAGTTCCGTGACCATTTTCTCGCAAGTAAGGTTTGACGATTGATTTGACTTCTATGGACCAGTTTGAAAAAAATTAGCCCCCATGTCCCTCGCAAAAATCCCGGCATTTTTTGCTAGCGGCTATAATCCAAAATGGCCGCCGACGCCATTTTGAAATATTAGATTTTGACCCAGCTGGGGAACCAGAGCACCTATGATCATGTTCAATGACTTTTTTTCGGGTAAGTCGGCCCCAAGGACTCCGAATCTGACATTAGTTTGATATTATGACATCATTTTTATCCAGAAATCCAAGATGGCCGCAGAAATCCAAGATGGCCGCCAACGCTATTTTGAAAAAGTAGGTTTTGAACCTGACGGGGAACAAGAGCACCTACAATCATGTTCTATGGCACTTTTTCGGGTAAGTCGGCCCCAAGGATTCCGAATCTGACACTAGTTTGACGTCATGACATCATTGTCACCCACAAATCCAAGATGGCCGCCGACGCCATTTTGAAAAAAAAACAGGTTTTGACCCTGATCGGGAACAGGGGCAACTATTATCATGTTCAATGACACTTTTTCGGGTAAGTCGGTCCCAAGGATTCCGAATCTGACATGAGTTTTGCGTCATGACATTATTTTCACCCAGAAATCCAAGATGGCCGCCGACGCCATTTTGAAAACTAAGGTTTTGACCCACACTTGGGAACCAGGGCACTATAATCATGTCCAAAGACTCGATTTTCGGGCAAGACAACCCTAAGGATTCCGAATCTGACATTAATTTGGCGATATGACATCATTTTAGCCAAAAAGTCTCAGATGGCCCATTCGCTAGAGCCAGCTTATTGAATGGGAGCATATAGGATGATGAATTGATACCATTTTGGGGGCTTATTCACCGATTGAGGTCCTGATTTGTGAATATGACAATAAAATAACAATAATTTAATCAACATTTAATTTTTTGTACACGCTTTAAAGTTCGGAAATAACCAAATACTAAGAAATATTTACAGAAAGTGTCCTATGTCAAAGAAAAAGGGAACCTAAAGAAAAAAATATATCTTTTTATGATCGGAACAAACGCCAAAATGGTAGTCAGAATATAGTCAGAATCAGAACCCTCAGGTGATGAATTCTTATCTTATAAGCATAAATAATATGTAAACCACATCACCGTACTAAAAATGATTGTGAAATCATAACACACAGTGAATAACCCCCCCCCCAAAAAAAAGCAGGCTACTTTGTAGGATTTGTGTGAATTACCTAGAACACTGTGGTAAACAACAATCTGTCCAGCTGTGCCTGGACTGCATTATTATGGAGTTTATGTTATAGAGTTTGTACTCCTGTGTGCCTCCTAAAAGTTTTTCATCGGCATCAAAGTTCAATGACAAGTCATAGAAAGTTGAGGTTTTGTAGGCCAATTACACCAAAACAGAATAAATCAGTCCGAATCAGACCATTCTGCTTCACTGGTTTCCGAATCATTAGATTCTGATGAATCCCCTCTCCTCCTCTGCACATAATCATTCTCCTGATCCCCTTCCTTGCTCACATCATCGTCGCTCTCATCCACCTCACTCTCATCTTCATCGCTCTCTTCATCTGGCGCTGATACAGGTAGGTGCGTTGGGAGAGCTGGTTGTGTATGGCGAACAGGGCGACAGTGACCACCCACCAGCTCCCAGCCATGCCCTAGTATCGAGGGGTGGTGCTTCTTCGAGGGATGAAGAATAAGATATGCCAAGTAGTTTGCGCGGAGGCAGTGTTGACGTAGGCTATCTGCATCTGGAGGGTGACGGACAAATGATTTGTTCTTTAGTGACTTCCATTTCGCTGCACGGGCCTCAGCCATGGTTCTACTCTTGTTGTCGCCGTAGATGACTTGTAGCATGAACTGGAAGAGTTGCTCTTGCACTTCCTTCCTAAGGTCAAGGCTATCTCCACACCTTGAGAGCTGCTGTCGGGGCACAGGACTCTTTGCCACCCGGTCATACACCGACTTCTTGCCCTTGACGTAGAATCCAGAGTTGGCGTCACAGCCTGTCATAAAGTGCAGCTGTAAAATGCAATCTGCCATCTCATCGGTCACAAGGTCACGGCTTTAGACCATTTCCTGCTTCCTCGTGATACATAGAATTCCAGGCAGTTGCCGTGAAATGAAAGCTGCTGCGACATAGACATCGGTATCTGCAGCATCGATAACAACTGAGCCACTGTAACCTGACTTGCGCCGAACTGCGTAAATGGAAAAGATGACAGTGTCAGCCTCAGACTGGTCAAAGCTGCAGTTACAGCTTTTAAGAAGGAAGTGCTAGAGCAATTCTTCCAGTTCACGCTACAAGTCATCTACGGCGACAAAAAGAGTAGAACCATGGCTGAGGCCCGTGCAGCGAAGTGGAAGTCACTAAAGAACAAATCATTTGTCCTTCTCCCTCCAGATGCAGATAGCCTACGTCAGCACTGCCTCTGCGCAAACTATTTGGCATATCTTATTCTTCATCCCTCGAAGAAGCACCACCCCTCGCCACTAGGGCATGGCTGGGAGCTGGTGGGTGGTCACTGTCGCCCTGTTCGCCATACACAACCAGCTCTCCCAACGCACCTACCTGTATCAGCGCCAGCTGAAGAGAGCGACGATGATGTGAGCAAGGAAGGGGATCAGGAGAATGATTATGTGCAAAGGAGGAGAGGGGATTCATCAGAATCTAATGATTCGGAAACCAGCGAAGCAGAATGGCCTGATTCGGAATGATTTATTCTGTTTTGGTGTAATTGGCCTACAAAACCACAACTTTCCATGACTTGTCATTGAACTTTGATGACGATGAAAAACACAGGCACACAGGAGTACAAACTCTATAACATAAACTCCATAATAATGCAGTCCAGGAACAGCTGGACAGATTGTTGTTTACCACACTGCTCTAGGTAATTCATACAAATCCTACAAAGTAGCCTGCCTTTTTGGTTATTCACTATGTGTTATGATTTCCTGACCATTTTTAGTTCGGTGATGTGGTTTACATATTATTTATGCTTATAAGATAAGAATTCATCACCTGAGAGTTCTGATTTTGACTGTATTCTGACTACCATTTTGGCGTTTGTTCCGATCATAGAAAGATATCATTTTTTTCTTTATGTTCCCTTTCTCTTTGACATAGGACACTTTCTGTAAATATTTCTTAGTATTTGGTTATTACCGAACTTAAGGGCATGTACAAAAAATTAAATGTTGATTAAATTATTGTTATTTTATTGTCATATTCACAAATCAGGACCTCAATCGGTGAATAAGCCCCCAAAATGGTATCAATTCATCATCCTATATGCTCCCATTCAATAAGCTGGCTCTAGCGAATGGGCTGTCTAAGACCTTTTGGCTAAAATGATGTCATATCGCCAAACTTATGTCAGATTCGGAATCCTTGGGACCGACTTATCCGAAAAAGTGTCATTGAACATGATAATAGTTGCCCCTGTTCCCGATCAGGGTCAAAACCTGTTTTTTTTTTCAAAATGGCGTCGGCGGCCATCTTGGATTTGTGGGTGACAATGATGTCATGACGTCAAATTAATGTCAGATTCGGAATCCTTGGGGCCGACTTACCCGAAAAAGTGTTCTTGAACATGATTACAGGTGCTCTTGTTTTCCGTCAGGGTCAAAACCTACTTTTTCTAAATATCGTCGGCAGTCATCTTGGATTTCTGCGGCCATCTTGGATTTCTGGATGAAAATGATGTCATGACGTCAAACTAATGTCAGATTCGGAGTCCTTGGGGCCGACTTACCCGAGAAAGTGTCATTGAACATGATTGTAGGAGCTCAGGTTCCCCAGCTAGGTCAAAATCTAATATTTCAAAATGGCGTCGGCGGCCATTTTGGATTTTAGCCGCTAGCAAAAAATGCCGGGATTTTTGCGAGGGACATGGGGGCTAATTTTTTTCAAACTGGTCCATAGAAGTCAAATCAATCGTCAAAACTTACTTGCGAGAAAATGGTCACGGAACTGAGGTTTTGGACTTAAATGAACACTTGTTTCTCAACAATTAACTGACTCGAGACAATTCGTGCCAGCGGCGAGATACACACCCGCTGGTGTATACATTTGTTAATGTTTCAAGCAGTTTGGTTCTTGAGGCATTTTTTCACTTCTCCTAAACATGTCAATGCCATATAAAGGCTGACATTCTCAAATTTGAACTTACTGGCTTAACAAGAGAGAACATGTAAATCCATTTCCAGGGTATTTCCGTAACCATGTAATTCCGTTACCAATGTTTTCATAGGAAAGGGCTAAAATATTAACTATTTGGGTGTTTCAAACACAACTTGTGCTTTGGGGAGTCAAAACTCTCTCAGTCACATTTAGCTGAATGCCTGCAACTCTGAAACTTCAGGAGTCAGGCGAGGGTTTTTTTCATACACTTCTAGGGAGCCCATAGCAATTCTGGGGACCAATTGTCCAAGGATCCCTGCTAAAGTCGAGCCCTGAGTGTTTGGGATTTTAAGGAAACAAATACAGCAGTGAATTTGCAATTAGAAACT
This sequence comes from Eucidaris tribuloides, assembly GCA_001188425.1. Classification (NCBI taxonomy): domain Eukaryota; kingdom Metazoa; phylum Echinodermata; class Echinoidea; order Cidaroida; family Cidaridae; genus Eucidaris; species Eucidaris tribuloides. Next base: position 20,833 of record JZLH01S0068758.1, read on the forward strand.
CATTCAGAAAACTCTAAGATCTTGATTATAGGGTGTTTGTTTTTTTTTTGTTTGTTTTTTTTGTTTGGTTTTTCTTGGGGGTAAAAGGAATTAATTAGCATGCGAGGACATTTAGGTCATAGGAATTTGTTAATGATAAGTGATATATTGATTTTTTTTTTAAGCCCATCGGCTAACATTGAATGCACCAGTTAAAAAATAAAGAGCTAGTGTTCTATGCTTCAATGGTTTGAAAGTTAAAAATGAAGCCATGAAATGGTATTTAAAATGATTATTAGTGCTGTTAAAAAAGTGAAAATTTAAGTTGACGGATACCTACCCAATTCCTCGAGTAGACTGTGTGTAGTCAAAAGGCTATTGTGTACTCGATTAAGCATATGTTTTTTATTCATATCTGCTGTGAGAACATAAATTTCTAATAACTTTTGTATTCTAGGGTGTTTATTTGTCACATTCAAACAAATATATGTAGCTCAGATAGAAAGCTTTTGACTTTATTCTGAAGCCGACATGTGTGTTCTTGATCAGCCACTAAAGCTCGCGAATTTGTGCAGCATCCGCCCTTGTGTGTGTGTGTGGGTGTGGTGCGTGTGTGTGTGTGTGTGGTGTGTGTGGGTGTGTGTGTGTGTGTTTTGCTATACATCAATGCTCCGATTTTTTCTATGATGGCCTCATCCCCCACTTTAAAGGTATTGATAAATTACCACAGTTAATAAAATCTAGCTACATGATTCCATCTAGACTGTCTTGATAAGGTCTGAATTGAACGAAAATGTATTCAAAATGATTATTTAGTGTTTAAAAAAGTGAAATAAGTTGAATCGATTCATCTCCATTTGTCTTATATGACTTTTACTGGACCAGGCTATTACAACTCGCCCGAGTTTTAATTTTAATTCATGCATAATGCCATTGGAGTGAACTTCCCAAAAATTGTTTTTATTCTAGTGGTGTTTAGTTGTCCCATATGAAACAGTTATATGTAGTTAGATATAAATTTGACATTCTTTTGTAATGAAGTCGAACAACAATGTTAGTATCACTTTAAAGCCGGACGCCGACTGGTTGTTGGCAGTAGTTGTGTTGTTATGTGGGTTGTTGTGTGGTGGTGGTGTGTGGTTGTTGATTTCTGTGTGGTTTTGTGGTGGTTTTGGTTGTGTTAGTGGTGGTGTTGTTCGGGTTGGTGGTGGTGTTGATTTTGGTGGTGGTTTTGTGGTGTTTGGTTGTTGTTGTTGGTTGTTTGGCTGTTGGTTGTTGGTTGTTGTGTTGTGCTTTAGTATTGTTTTGTTGTGGTGTAAGTGTTACTGTTGTTGTTATTGTACCGTTCTCAAATTATAAGTAATCATCAAATTAAAGATAAGTAATGTTATGCATGAATTGTACATTTATGTATAAGTATAGATTGAATCATTGTTCAAATGAAAATTCATTCATTCATAATTGTAGCATAGATAAACTGATAAACGACATAATCATGTCCATGTGTTAAATCAGAAAATATGGGGGGGGGGTGGGGAATGTTTTTATGCTCAAAGTAATGATTTGATCGATTCAACAAATTCATCGTCATTTTTCACAAAGAATTTTTGGTCAAAAACATAATAGCAAAGAATTTCAATTTTTAAAATTGATAATACCCGAATATAGTTTAGCTTTAAGTTTGTGAAATTTCCGTAAAAGCCCAACTGAGATTTTATACAGGGTCTACTCACATACTCTGGATATTCCATCAATCACATCATCAAGTTCGGGACATTATTCAATACACATTTTACAACCGTAAATGTCCTGAGCAGATTGCTATATGTTTATTTACTAGTAGTTGATCAGTGTTGAGAGCAAAATAATCATAACTAGTAATGATCAAAGGTTGGATTAAACCGAGGAGCATTGTATTGCATTTCTGTTATAAGGCATACTGATGAAAGTTATTTTATAATTTTGCCAGCAAAATTCCACAGTATAATCTTGTACAAGTTATTTGATTGTAGAATAATTCCACCTCAACGTTGAGATACCTCATCGATGTATTTTAACTGAATTACAAGGTTATGCGACTTTCAAGATAATGTGTTTAATATACTGTAGTTTTGTATTGTTTTAATAGAGAGTTTAAGAAAAACTCTCTATGCACATTTAGCTGAAGCATGCATACTTAAACTTCAGGAGTCAGCGAGGGTTTTATACACTTCTAGAAAGCCCATACATTCTGGGGAAATGTCAAGAATCCTGCTAAAGTCGAGCCCTGATGTTGGGATTTAAGAAACAAAATACAGCAGCTTGAATTTGAATTAGAAACAATCATTCAGAAAACTGATATTTGATTATAGGTGTTTGTTTTTTTTTGTTTTTTTGGGGTAACGGAATTCATAGCATTGAGAGATTAGGCTATCAGAAGTTGTTAGCTGATAATGAAATTGATTTTTTTTTTTTAAGGCACGGGCTACATTGACACGTTAAAAAATAATGTGAGCACGTTGTTCTCTATGGCTAATTGCTTTGATAAGGTCTAAAAGAAGCGATAAAAAGGGATTTCAAAATGATTATTACGTGCTTTAAAAAGTGAAAATTAAGTTGATGGATTCACCTAACCAATTCTCTCATAGACTATCTGTGTGTAGATCTAGGCGTATTGTGTAACCCGTAAAGCACATATTTTTTTTTTATTCATATCTTCCTGTGGCAACATAAATGTTAAACTTTTTGTATCCTATGGGGTTGTTTATTTGTCCCATTCAAACAATAACTATGTATGCTCGTAGCACAAGTTGACTTTTTCTTGGAAGTCCAATGTCTGTCACCAAGGCCATAAAGTGTTGCTGATTTTGTTGGAACGCTTTGTGTGTGTGTGTGTGTGTGTGTGTTGGTGTGTGTTTGTGTGTGGTGTGTTGATGTGTGTTGTGTGTGGTGTGTGTGTGTGTGGGTGTTTTGCTATCTATCCTGCTCCCATTTTTTCTATGCCTATTCCCTGATTTAAGGTATTGACTAAGCATTTATAACAGTTATAAAAAGATCTGAGCTATCATGATTCATGCTACACTGTCTCTTTATAATGGAAATATGAAAACCTGAAAAATTGTATTTCAAAAATTGATTATTTATGGCTTAAAAAAAGTGAAAATCGTAAGTTGAATCGGATTCACCTTCTCATATTTCGTCTATAGACTCTACTTACGTGTGTACAAACCTAGGTATTTATCATCGCCCGAGTTTTAATTGTTTTTCATGCAAACTGCATTGGCATGTAACTTTCCAAATCTGTTTTATCTAGGGTTTAGTTGTCAATAATGACGTCTTTTTATATTTTATTAAAATGAATTACTATGTAGTTAGAAAATACTAACTATTGAAATTTTCTTAAATTGAAGCTCCAAATGTTAGCTTATATTAAAGATCTGGAGTCGCGCCACTGGTTGTTGGTGCAGTAGTTGGGTTTCTGTTATCTCTGGTTGTTGGTTGTGTGGTTGGTGGTGTGTGATTTTGGTGGGTTCTTTGTGGTGGTTGTTGGTGTTGTTAGTGTGGTTGGTGTGTGGTGGTGGTTGTTGATTTTGGTGTGTTCTTGTGGTGGTTGGTTGTGGTTTGGTTGGCTGTTGGTTTTGTTGTTGTTGTTGTTGGTTAGTTATTGGGTTTTTGGTTGTGGTTT
>JZLH01S0068760.1:15583-31946 GCA_001188425.1 Eucidaris tribuloides
ACTAATGACATGCACGGTATGTTATTATGTTTTGAAAGGTCAATGTCTACTGCATGTACTGAAACAGACACCATTAGTATTTACAACATACATGTACAAGCACATGAACTGTATTGAAAGGGACACTTCAATGAGTGATGATTTGTGTTATGTGTCATGTGTATGTCTCAATTTTATTTGCGTTTAAGTTCTAGTGTGTGTTTCTGGTATCATAGTCTCTCATCTAGAAACAGTGATTTTCCATTTCAAAAAATAGTCCTTTCCGTTTCTGAAAACCTGTAATCCCGTTTCAACTTGATCAAAAAATGGAAATTCCATTTTGTCATAAGAAATGTAGGCCTACACAGCAAAAACATGAATTACGTTCTGCAAAGATGAATTCCATGAATTTTCACATGAAAAATAAAAAACCAATCAGATTTTCAGTTTATATATATACTCGTAAACGGTAACTCACTGTCCTTACTTATCTAATGAATCCTGGTTCATATCAACGTTTTATGTACCTGTTTGTATTATTTCCAGATTAATGTGCTTTGTTTCAATTCTGAAAAACACAAGTTGAAATTGTTTTAAAAAATGTAGTTTTATCTGTCGGTAATTATGCATATTATTTGAGATACGGCTTATGGTTTCTTTACAGTGAACAGGAAGGGAAATACAAAAATGCATTGTAAAATATTTAACATTTATTGCACTTGTATGCTTCACTATTTTACTCCATATATTCACAGAGACCAAACACAAAACAACAACACAACAAATCTACTGATAGCTGTAAATGCATATTTTGGTGCATTACTGTATTTCTGAAATTGCCAGGAGCATGGAGCTTAAGAGAGGAAAAAATAATACCTACGAAAAATACCCAAACTGGTAATTTCTGAAACATCTCACCCCAATTTTCTGTTATGAGAAACGACTTCTGTCCCCTCAGTCCAATTTTTATATGTTTTCTTTACGAACTCCCTGTAGCCCACTGAAACCAGCCCGACAGAGATCTCGCAAAACTTAGCAGAGTCGTTCGTTGCGGCGTGTTTCCGGGCAATAGAAATTCTGTCTGATTGGCCTTCAGGGAGCGTGAACCTGGCTGAGTTGAACAGCAAGGAGCGTGCCAAATTTTTGTACATGTACATTACAAACGAATAAATATCACGTTATGCTTTCGATGTAGATATACAGGGTGGCCCATAAATAAAGGAACACAAATATATGGTGATGTTTCGTTTATTTAATATCTAAAGAGAAATTGCTATTTTTTTATTCATCTGATATCATTTTCTTTTCTGAGTAAGACAACACTTAGATCATCAATTTATTTTAGAGCCAATTTTGCCAAGTGGTGCATTTCAGCTTTTCTAGCAGTAAAGCAATAATTATGTTTCCTCCTGTTATATATAAAATTACACATTAACTGGCTTGCGCATACTGAATTTACATTGTATCACAAAAATTTCCCCCAAATGAAAAATACTAACCAAAATGGATGATCTTGGTGTCCTGAAAAAAAAAAAAAGAATTTGTATCAGATGAACTACATAAGAATGAGCAATTATTTTGTAAATAACCGCAAATATATCATTCCATTTTTTTCGGCCACCCTGTATATTACCGATTACTGTACGGAATGGGGATTGCCCTGGCGGGAGAGATTACGGCTGTGTTAGGCTTCGTCCGCGATGACATGTCACTTTGCGCTGATGATCTTTACGAGATAGCGGATCTGATATCTGGGATTTATTAAGTTACGGGTTCTCGTCAAGTTTGTCATTTGTCTTGTCTCTTGGGTTCGAAATTGTTCCCAATCGTCCGTCTTCTTATATCCCCACATCCAGTGTGAGCATATCATATACCAATTTACGATAGTGTGATAGTTCTTCAAGGAAGGTAGAGGAGAGTGCGATAGTTCATTAAGGTATGGCAGTAAAGTCGCACACACATATGAGATGTGATACACGGTATCTTACATGATGTGCAATACATTTGAGACGGTATAAAACAATTACATATGGATTTACTGCTGTCATTCAACTCTGTTACCTTCAGTTATAGCTGCCAATATTCATCCTACAGGCAATTCATACTGAAAACTGTGACATTTTGGCAACATTTTGTTTGTAATTCCTGTAAAATCTTGGGGTGGGGGGTAGGGGGTCACTGCTCGTGTATGGACTTTCAAAATGGACCCTGAACAATTATTTATCTGTCGATCTCAAAACTAACCCCCCCCCCCCCAAAAAAAAAAAAATAAAAAAAAAAAATAAATAAATAAATTAATAAAAATAGAAAATAAAAAAATAAAAAAAATAAATAAATAAATAAATAAAATAAATAAATAAATAAATAAAATAAAGAATTCAAGTCTGAAAAAATCCCTTTTACAAGTACGTGGTCTCTTAAAATTATACCCTTTTCCCCCCTGATTTTGGCGATTTTGATACACTTTTCACTGTATGCGTGTACATCGCCGGACCATGAAAAACAAACCCTTTTTTTGTGTTTTTTCACACATGCATGGTGCACACATTGTAATGATAGTACCCCTCCCCAACCCTTAAATAGTAAGTAAAAAACTATTAAAATTATTTGAATTGCACTGAAAACGGCCCAAGTATAGGCCTACACACAGGTATGTGTAGGTCAGTTCTTAAAAGTTGATCAAATATTAAAGTCTGAAATCTTAGTTACGATTATTAAACCATTTGATACATAATTTGTAGTTAATTTGGAAAATGATAGTTATAAATAACTGAAATAATGTGCACCATATAATCATACATCCAGAATAAGATGGTTGGGTACTACAGTGTATCTACGAAACGTTGTAGGTTTTGCTGTACATACAGAATTGACCAAAAGAGAGAAAAAACGATAGGAAACCTCCCTCTCGTTCAGTAAGCAGTAAACGGAGAAAGAAATCAATACTAAAAATGTGTGTGGCTGACCTTTTTGTACTTTCTCATGGATGGTTGTTTGTCCCTGTACTCCCCCCTCCCCCCCCCCCCCCAAAAAAAAAAAAAATGAAGAAAAGCATGTACAGGGAGAAAAAGACAACAGTCAAAACTTTAGAGCCTAGAAAAAAATCAATTATGATGATGGTGATTATTAAATATCCCAAGGTAGTTTTTGCACAGGGTTCGCAGACTGCGTCGGTCGCGTGATTGCGTGATGAGTAGATGGCCTACTTTCCCCCCAGGGTGTGTACACGAGTGAGGTATAGACACCCTCCGTGACCCCCATCCCTGGAACTTAATCGCAGGCAGAACGGCTCGGTCATTTTATATAGCGCGAGTATTTTTTTCTCTCTCTCGTTTTGGTGTTATTTCTGATATCCTATACGGAGAGGGTACTCGAGTGTGTTTTTTGGCCGTTAGGTGTCGGGCAGTCGTTAAGCAGTCTGAGTTCCTGAGGTGTTTTATTTCTTCTTCTTCCACGAAGGGCAACGATTTTGTTAATAACGTGGGATGTCACGAGGATTTTCAGTCTCGATTTCGTAGATCTCATTTGAGGCAAATTATCTCTATCGGAATGGGAATCTCATTAAGTTTATCTTATTAGAGCTTTAACTCACTTGATGTCAACTGGTGTTAATTGATTAACCCGTTAGAGATGATTTGATTTCAATATATTGTACACACATTCTCATAGACCCAAGCTCAAGATATATTGCTGTTGGTCTCGCAGGTTAAAACCATTCAGATGACGTACGTATGAGTAAAGTGGAAAAATAATTATAATACAAAACATTTATTTGGCACTTGATATGGGCGTTTCCAAGTGCATTGAAAAAAAACCCTCTTAACCATTTGATTTTACTTCCAAGGTAGAAGGAGAAAATCTACTTATATTTCTATTTACATATGTACAGTAAGTATAAATCAAATTGATTTTTAAAGGAGATTAGTATGTTCCATATTGCCAAAAAATGTATTGAAAGAATTATTTTCCAGTATTATCAATTGGGTAGCAAATTTATTTCATGACAGGATTTTCCCTCAACGAATCTGCAAAAATTCCATCTTATTCACTTCATGAATGATGAAAATATTGCATTTAATGAAATATATCATTAATGAGTAAAACTGCGATGTTAACCATGCTAAAGTGCATTATTGTACATTTTCCATTAAGTTGGAAATTACTGAAGATGCTTATAATACTAGTGTATCCTAACAGAGCAGGCACACTTTTCACTCAGTAATAATTGATGTCTTCTCCTCACATATGATATTATTTATTTACGAGTAGGAAGTACTTTGTGTCAATCAGAAAAAACATGGTTCAGAAAATTTGTCGCACGAAAAAAAATGGTGCTGACGATATTCAATGACAATTTGTCAATACGGAAAAAACTCAAACTAGGTTACGAGGACATTTACAGGCACTGAACATGGAAATCCTCGGCAACGCAAAAGCGGTGAAAAAATTCTGTCTTGAGAGGAGAGAAGCTTTTAGTCTTGGTAGGACAGGTTTTGCTCAATTACGTTTTGCGGATGGAGATAGAGAAAAAATGACCAATTTAGAAAAAGGGTTGTATGCCAGGTTAGCTTGCGGCTTGTTAAGAAGATTGAAAATGGAAACACTACTGTACATACAAATTGTGCTGACACACACACATATGAGACATACATACACACTGACACACACAACCTATATTCACACATGCACACACACAGACACTCTAGAGCACGCACGCACGCACGCGCACACACACACACACCACACACACACACACACACTCACACACACACACACACACACACACACACACACACAGAGAAAGAAATAGTGTCAGCTAATGAGGGTTTTAAAGGCAAGGTTCACCCTGACGTCAAGTTGGTTTTAATAAAAGCAGACAAATGAGAGAAACATTATTAATGAAAGTTTGGTGAAAAATCCACCAAAGAATAACAGAGTTATTATGAAGTTTCAAAGTTTCAATTTTGTGATGTCATATGTGAGCAGCTCCCTGTACAGTGTATGTCATGTAATATAAATTCCATAAATTGTCTTTTTTTTAATGGTTCATGAAAATTGAATGGGTTTTTGTTTTCATCAAAGCCTGTATGACATGTTTTTGATAATATATTGAATGCACAGGTAAAATCATTTTTAAATTTCTGAGATATTGGTTCTTTATAGAATTTCTATCACACGACATATGGGGAGGTGCTCGCATGTGACGTCACAAATTTAAAACTTTAAAATGCCATAACTCTTGTTATTTTTTGATGGATTCTCGTCAAACCTTTGTTAATATGTTTCTCTCACTGATCTGCTTTTATTAAAACCAACTTGACATGAGGGTGAACCTTGCCTTAAGTTCATGGCTTTGATGTATTTGGATTTGATTAAGGATTATAACAGGAAAAACACAAATGTACACAAAAGAAACTTTCTGAAGGAACATCCACAAAAAAAAGATCAACAGTGAGATAGAAGATGATAATGGAAAAAAGAAACAGATATATCAAAATATAACAAGATTAAATATACCTTACATATCATTTTGCAAATCTGATTGACACTACATACATGTAGTAATAGAAGTAACAACAGTCATTTCAAGAAAGGATACAACCAATGATATCTGTTGAACTGAATGAATTTTGACAGATATTATAAAAACTACAATTATGAGCTTACATTGTCTTGTTCATGTACTGAATCCGTATTTTGGCATCACTCTCATAAAAGGAATTTCTACCATGTAAATTACACTTTATATCCCATGCTCCTGGTTCACTGACACTATGTTGTATTCTTTGAAGGGTCCAGGGAGAAAAAAAAATCTCTCCAAGCCTACCGTATGTCTCATCAATATTTCTCCCTCTGTATAATTTTGGCATGTTATCTCATTAATTCAATAACAGTGGATGTGCAGAACTCACTTTTCCTTGCGATAATTTGATAAGAAAAAAAATGTACGTCACTATCCATTCTTTTGGTCTGTACCCATAAGGTCAATGTTAGTGGTGAAGATTTTGTCAGATATAATCAAATCAATCCATCTTTCATCCATTACAATATTTTTTTTCCTACCCTTTTCTTTTGGTTTGGACAGGCTGCCATACTTACAAGGAATATTGCACTATTATTAACCATAGAATGGGAAAGCCATACTAGATTCAAGATTCAAGATTCAAGATTCGTTTTATTCATTTCATAATTGCTAAAAATACAATACATACATACATACATACATGCACACATATATATATTTTAACAATTTTAGCCATATGAAAAAGAACAATTAGGTGAAATGAAAGAGAACTTTTCAAAATACTTATACAGTGAAACCTGTATATAAAGACCACCCAAGGGAGGCAAGAAAAGTGGTCTTTATGAGCAGGTGGTCTTTAAGTACAGGTTACTGTGATACACATTTCAATGAAAAGCACTTTCGAAGGGAAACCAAAATTGTGGTCTTTACAGACAGGTTTTCCTTCTATACAAGTGGTCGCTAGAGCAGGTTTCACTGTATCATGATTATTTTTTTAAACACTTAGTGTGGGACTGTGGGATTTCCTTATGTGTTGTGATTGTGGAATATTCTATAGATAAGGGGGTAGCTGTCAATGTGCGTGCATAAATTAGTTATGAAGTGCACAGAAATATTTTTGTTTTTATCACCTTCCAGTGTGGATTTTATGAACTAATTGTCAATTTTCAAGTACATGGCCTCTATACATCACAGTTGTATATTTTATTACTCTAATATCATGATAAGGCCCCACTGTCCCTCTGTGTTATTCCACATTAAACCCCTCTCTCCATAATTGACCAACCCACCCCCATATACCGACTTGGAAAGGAAATCATAATCTTTATTAACCCATTCAGGACCTGTGATATTGACATATTAAATAACTTATGACCGTCGATTCTCCGGCAGAAAGGCCCTAGTGTATGTTCCCAGCAGAAGGGCCGCAACAGTAAATTTTCTCTAATTTGAGAAATATTGCCTTATGTGATATTTGCACTTACCAGACTGACAGAAGGATCTGTAATACTTTGATTTCAAGTGAAAAGAGCCAAAGGTTTTCAAGTGAGAGACATTTTAGTCAGGGCTCGACACTAGCACTTTCCCGCTTGCCCGGGGCAAGTAAAATTTCATGTGGGGCAAGTAAAAACTCAAAATGTTAAACTTTACTTGCCCGATTGGGCAAGTAAAATTTTTATCATGAAACAACACCATAAACAACAAGAATATGTCTAAAATTTTGTGTTCAGGTCTATTTCAACATTATTTCGTTCAATGTATTTAATTTTATGACTCAACTTCGTAAATCACACCTATTGCAACCCCCAGAATTAAAATAATAAACGTCCAATGGTATAAAAAGTATTATTGTTTAAATTTAGTGAGAAATCATTTTTAATGTCTTTGTTTATTGTTTATCGGGCAAGTAAATTTTTTAAAAATCTGAAAGTCGATAAATTTCACTGCCCGAAGGCAAGCAGGCAAAAAGTTATTGGAGGCCTGTTTTAGTGTTACAGTGACATGTCCTCAACTTGGGGTGAAACTACTCTAGAATCAAGTAAACTATGCAAGGATTCTCCTGTGAAAATCTTGTAGTCAAACGTTGACTCATTCTAAAATAAACAATGTCAATATCACTCGTAGCACGGGAACCTGATGTGTGGCTCTCTATGGGGCTTATTTTTATCATCCCCGGATAAAATTAAGATACTCCTATGTTTATGCTTGATTCTCCTTAAGTAAACAAATTACAGACAAATCCTCCCAGGTGGGAGATCCACTCCTGCTAGTATATAGTTGGTATATATTTCAACTCATTTGGTTCTTGAGGTATTTTCAAGTGTTCCCAATCATGTCACTAACCTTTAAGGTCCTTCTGCCAGGAATATATATGCTAAGGCCCTTCTGCTGGACAACCTATGGTACATGTACATGTATTCCCTGTATTCAAAGTGTTAATGAACTTGACACCTCTCTCTATTATGTGAAATACAGAATGTATCGGGCAGCTGAAATTGCCATTGATAATACACCAGATAGGTTTTCGATACTTGTGGGTATAAAATAGTATTTCAAGGATACATACCTGAAAGGTTAAACTATTGAGTGAGAAATGCTCATAAAAGTCACAAAGGCTCTAATATTATCTCACCAATATTAGGTGACATAATGGAATATAGATTTATGAGAAGAGCAAGCGACAATAGTGCGTATATGTCCCAACAGTACTGTAAATTCTATTTTCGTCATGTTGACAAGAGCAGACTCGCGGAGTGCTATGTATATCAGGAGAATCCGATAATCAATATTAGCGAGTGCGAGGGGAGAAGGGAAAAATGGCAAAATATCCGGAGGTATTTTATTCCGAATATTATTGTTTTGTTGTTAGTGTTTGTTGAAAAGAAAAAGTAAGGCAGAGAAGCTGGGTTCGATGTGTGTGTCGAGTTCAGTCAATATTGCAGGATTATGTATGTCTGGGATGTGATGTGATGTATGATGTACTGCAGGTGAGACTTGTGATGTGCAAGCATCTCTTTTGTGGGATGCATGTGTATCATGTGTAGGTTTGAAATGACATAATTGTTGAAAAAAACTTTTTTTACTCAGCCATTGTAGCTGTTATACCAGTTAAATTTTGACTCCAATCCCACTACAAATTTACTTCTAAAAGAGAGTGAATTATATTATTATGGGTTTATGCAAGGTGGATGCCTTATCAGATAACAGTTTAAACGTATGTTGTTGGTGTATATCACAATTTGACATATTAGATGTTGGTTGATCAATGCACACTGAATGTGTGTAGTGGATGCCTAATAGCATATATGTTGTTGATATCCTCCCATAGATTTGTATCACATTTTGTTAGAGCAAATTGGATTTATGGTGGATGCCTTTGACAGGGTGCTACATAACTTTTTTGGACCACTTGCCCGATCGGGCAAGTTAATTTTCAAACAGCTCGAAAATGCTTGCCCGAATGAAGTTTTTGCTTGCCCGAAAAAATAATAGAAATATTATTGATTTGTGTGATGAATATGTATAGATATACATAAAAGTATACATACATTGTATAACCATTTTCACATCAATGATTTTTGTCATATTTATGAAAATCAATGATCAATTTTTTTAATTTTGTTCATTCATCATATTACAGATATGAACGATTATATCAATGTGTTCCAGCAAGCGGTAGTGGCGATTTCATGTTGTGGGATTGGGGGGGGGGGGGGGGTACAGTACAGCATTAATACACATTTTTGTGAACATCTAGTGATTTACCGTAGGTGTTCATAAAAATGTTTGTTGACGAGATTATGATTTTCAACACGTAAACTTAAGCGTGGTTATGATTTTATATTAAATTTGTTCAAGTGTTAATGAAGTGTTCTAGAAATAACCACAAACTTTTGGTATCATACATGTAGATAAACATAATTTCAGGTATATATGTTTCCAGATAAAAATGTTCAAGTGTTTATAAAGTGTTACAGAAAAGTGTTTAGTACATTTTCAGTGTCTATGAAATTTATCAAAAATGCTAACGAATTTTGGGCAAAATTAAGCTTCAAAAATCAAGGGGGATAACCCCTTCCCATGAGGGGGTGGGTCATGTAACCCCACACCGGATCACCGCCTATACAACCAAGAGTTAATTTATGGACATTAAAAACTTCTTGGTAGTCTTAAATACATTATCCTCTTAGGAATGCATAATTGATTCCCAAACCCCGTACTAAAAAAAAAAATGTTGGAAAATGTAGATCAGCGTAAACTAAAGTTTTAGTGTCTATTCTCGATTTCCCTTTCACCCAAACTTGCTTAGAATATTACACTTATCTTATTCAAAATCTTTGAAATGAGTACCTAATCAGAATTTATTAGGAGTACACTCCTTGGGAAATATTTAGTAACAAAGTTCTTCATAAAACCACTAGCCTAGCCAGGGAACTGGACACCACGCCTGCCATCTTCCAACCCCAGAGTTCAGGGGATGATTCAGTGACTGAATGGGTCATGTAGCTATGTTTCCAGTTGCTAAATTTGCCACTTTTTGACCAAGTATCCCTCTTAAAATCCACTTATAATATCAAAAAATATTATTTCTGAATCTCCTATGACACTTTCATGGTCAGATTTATCCTTTTCAAGTGCAGAAAATTACTGCCAATATCGTAAGTAAAGACTTAAAAATACAAACTCTCATACACGATTTAACACATGTGGGACTGGGCAATCTCTAGTCGGCTAAACATCAAGTTTTTGGAGGTGGCTGTGATATATTTTCTGGTGATTTTAAACATTCTGCTTACCTTTCCGGTTACTCTCAGTCACTTTTTCACTGAATACTTTCTGTTATTTCTTCAATCCTTGCCACAATTTTCTGCGATGTTTATTTTTTTCTTGGACAAGTTATCAGGCCACGCAGCTGATGTCTCTGTTGGTAGAACTTCCTTCAAAATCAAAGCACTTTGCGACTCCGATCCTGCACGCACCCGTTCATTTTGCGTCTTTGCAGAACGCATTTTGAGCAAATAATTGCCGATGTTTTGGCCAGCGTTTCCTCCGTAAAAACAGCTATTTATTTCATTTTTGTTTCAGTACAGTTTTGGTATTTACTTAGGTTTGCTTTGCAAATTATTACTTGCCCGATTCGGGCAAGTATTTTTGGTTGACACTCCAAAATGCTTGCCCGACTGTGATGTTTACTTGCCCCGGGCCATCGGGCAAGCGGTTATGTCGCACCCTGCCTTTGATATAGAAGAACATGTCACCTGACAGCTATTTTCTCACTCAAATTTTCATCATAGATTTTCATCAAACTTCAAACCTGAGCAGCCAGCCCACCCACATGTGTACACCATCACAAATCATACTTCACGCAGCATAACCAATGGATTTTAAATCCATATTCACTAACACCGCCCCATTTTTTTTTTTGTGCCAGTAGGCATAATGTATGCCACATGTTGACCCAGTGAGTTCAGGCTGGAAACGCTTTTGACTTTGGCCATTCCGTATTGTCAGTTGTCCGGCAGAAGGGCCCTAGCATATGTTCCTGGCAGAAGGGCCTTAACAGCAAATTTTCTCTAATTTGAAAAATATTGCCGTATTTCTTATTTGCACTTAATAGACTGACAGAAGGATCTAAAAATATCACACTACCGGTTCTCTTATTTCATGTGAAAAGAGCCGACAGTTTTCAAGTTAGGAACAATTTAGTGTTACAGCCTTCTGCCGGACAACCGACGCTTTTATCTTTCCTGTCCATCAATCTTGGGATGAAGGGAAGTACAAACATTTGGATAACATGACCATTACAAGCTTGACAAATTTTGTGATTTGCAGATGCTTCCTCTTTTTTCTTTTAAGATGGAAGATTTTGTCTGGGTTTCGTCCTTGACCTTTAAGGAAAATAGATGCCATGTTGGTGTATATTTCACTCCTCAATTTATTATTTTGTCTGTCTGTGTTGTCAAACCATTGTCTGCACAAGTTGTGTGCTGTCCATGCAAGATTTGGTGATACAACAAAGGAAAGATTCAAATCATTTCATTTACAAGTAGCCAACAAGAGGTACCCCCCCTCCCTAAAAAAAGTGTCCCAGGTACCTTATGAGGGTATTTCCTCAACTCTGGCCATTTTACAGACAGGTGAAGGAGAATATAAGCAAAATCGTTATGTAGGCTAATTACTATGACTCTTCTTGTAATGAACACTGATAACAAAATCTCATAATATCAAACAAATTTTTAATTTCATTGTTTTTGCAATCGTACAAAATTTTGATATAACAGTTTCTGGTCCCAAGGACTTTGTTATTATGAGAGTCCTCTGTGATTTGATGGAGTTACTTTTATGAGGTTTGAACAATAATTTCTATGGATTTTTGGCAAATAAATCTGCGGAATTCACCTTGAGGGTGGTTGCATGAATGTTGTCATGTAGCCAAAAAAAAAGGAAACCAAGCTGTTTTCTGGAAGAATAATGGAGCCTAGTTTCCGATAAATTCCACAATCTTCTTCTGTTCCATCATTGGCCATACCCTCCATGTCTCATCACTTTGGTCCTGTCAGCCCCTCGCCGGCTGTATTATGCCGTCGTAATCCCGCCGCAAAATAATAACACCAACTTGACCCCCGGCCGCCGCATCGATTCTCGGCAAAAGACGATCAGCGTCTCTCAACGCATCCATTTCGGGAAACCAACATCACTGGCCGATTCGCAAGATGTGGGATGAAGGTCCAGATTCGGGTGTCTTTTTTGATTACTTTGTAAACACTCACCAGCTGTTGGTATGTTGTTTCATTGCATACCTTGATAGCCCTGTAACTTGACCAGAAAAACCACAATAAACATAAGGAGGATGATCGTCCGTGCGAATTAATCATTTCTTGCGACTTCTGTCTGTTCAAATTAAGTAGATGTGTGTGACCAGTAACCCAAACATATGAAAGTGACCAACTGATTCTGTGACTTTTGTCCGTCAATAAAATCAAAACCATACCCATTAACCCAAATATTTGTTACTGTTAACTTAATACAACCACTTCCATAATATGGGTAAAAAACAACACAGGAATTGAGATTGTATTTATCTCGTCGTAAATTTGTCAGTAACACACTTTATAAGAATTCGCCCAGACCACAACAGAATGTCCCGAAATTGACCAGCATGTTTGCGCCTGACTATAGCACTATATTATTTTCCATCAATTTGACCGCTGGAAACTAAGTGACAATAACAATACAGCAATGAAGATTATATTCATCTTGTTGTGAATTTGTCAGCAACATACTTTGGAAGAAATCAGCCCAGACCACAACAGAATATCCTCGAAATTGACCATGTTTGCGTCTGACTTTAGCACTAAGTTATTTTCCCCGTATATTTGACCACTTAAGTATAAGTGACAAAACCAACACAGTAATGAAGATTATATTTATCTTGTCATAATTATGTCAGCTGCATACTTTGAAAGAAATCACAAATCCACCACTAAATACCTCAAAATTAACCAGCACAATTCCTTCTGACTACAGCGCTAAGTTATTTTCCTTAGGGAAATCCGCCGAAATAATCATCGCACAATGATCAAAGCATATACCATACACCAAAAATCTGTCAACGCAGTGATTTCAAATTAAGGGTGAACTAGGCGGTGAGCACACATCAAAAGTGACCGGGTTGGTTCAATGGTTAAACATGTGTTTAACTTTAACCCAATGATATGCATGTAGGAGATGAAGATTATGGTTAGTGGTTTCAGTGACTAAAACAAATATGTAGCATTAAGTTATTTGAGTCATTTGGGTATTCCACATTTTTCTTTCGAAAGTCTCTTTAATAAACCAAAACAATAAACCATAATCATTTATTTCTAAAGAATTTTTTTTTTTTTTTAGATCTTTCTGTCAATCTGTCAATAAATGATGATGACTAAAACAAATATGTAGCAGCATTAAGTTATTTAAGTACTGTATGCCTCATTTTCCTTTGGAAAGTCTCTTTGATAAACCAAAACAATAAACAATAAAGAATCCTCATTTTATTTCAAGAATATATTGTTTTTCAGCATTTTAGGTAAAACTTTTTGTCAAGGAAGGTGTTAGGAGTTAAATTTTGTTTGATAACAATGTGTCATTTTAGAATGAGAACGGTGCTTACTTCTAAACATTGAGAAGTAAAAGGGCACTAATGCCATAGAATTTAAACAGCGTTACTGGCCTTCTCCTCAAAGATTGAATGTTCTTCTAAATTGATGAGTAAAGGTATTTAGGCTCTTTTAACCTTGTGTACAGTACTGTATGTACAGTACCTGTATCACTCTCAGAACAAAGAAAATAACATTGGAACTTTGGAAGCAAAGACCAGAAATAATTGTAGGTCAATTTCAGCTAATATGAAACATCTGCATTGGACAAAAAAGAAGAAAAAAAAAATCTGACAAAACCTGGTAAAAACACATGTAGCAGTGTATACATATATGAGTGATTTACTGAGTCATCTTAAAAAAAAAAAAAAATGTGAAATACTAAATACTTTCCAGAATCTAAATATTATCTTAGGAAACCACAAAAGGAAGTAAAAACTAATGAATACCAAATGTATGAGGTATTGCACATCCGTATGTTGTGTAGTTTGGAAGTTTCTTAACAAGTGGTCTACATTGGTATCAAGGTGATGCGTGTGCGTCTAATTTCCTGTGATACCTGGGCATCCAATTTCCTGATTATCTTTCACCCCATTGCACTTCAATGGCTTTTACCACTTTCATGTGTACCACTGAAGCAGATAAGCAAAAAAGCTCCTACAGTGTAAAGATTGCAGATATTTTGTTGTGTATCTTACAATTTGAGGGATAAGTCAATGATGGTAACAAAATTTTAAAAATAATGACCAATTAAATAAGTGTTATGTGAGATATTTGGTTGGTGATTTCACGTACCGGCGAATGTTTCATTTCTTTGATATACAAGATTCACTGGTACGTAATGTCACCGACGAATTTTGTCAATTCATTTCCAACACAAAAGGAAAACACTGTCATACTTACATGTACTACTGAAGTGGATAAGCAAAAAAGCTCCTACAATGTAAAGTTTGTAGATATTTTGTTTTATATCTTACTATATGAGGGATAAGTCAATGATGGTTACAAAAATATAGAAAAAATAATGACCAATTAAATAAGTCTTATGTGAAATATTTGTTAATTTATTTCCAACACAAAAGAAAACCACTGTCATACTTGCACATACATCCAAAGCTAATGAGCAAAAAGCTTCTACATGTACAATGTAAAAATTGCAGATATATGAGGGTCTTGAGGGATCATCAGTGATGGTAAAAAAAGATATGAAAATAATGACCAAATTACATTAATGTTATGAGAAATATTTGATGTATAAAATTGGATTGGTTTATTTCCAACACAAAAGAAAAGCACTGTCATACTACATGTACCACCAAAGCGGATGAGCAAACATGCTTCAACAAGTGAAAGTTAGCAGATATTTTGTTGTGTATTAAGTTGAGGGAGCAGTCAGTGATGGTAAACACTAAAAACCTCTATGTCTATACACTTGACAAAGTAAAAATATGTTATGTGAAATATCTGATGCATAAAATTGGATCGGTTTATTTCCAACACGAAAGAAGACCACTGTCATACTTATATGTACAGCTAAAGCGGATAAAGCTAAAAATACTTCAACAGAGGGAACAGTCAATGATGATGAAAAATGTATAAACTTGATCAATTAAAAATGTATTATGTGAAATATTTGATGCATAAAATTGTATTGGTTATTTCCAGCACAGAAGAGAAAGAAATGCACAAATATTCACACAAAGCAAGAATAGAGTTGCTAGTTGGCATCAAAACTCAAGTAGTAAGTTAAAGTAGTGCATCTTATTGAAAAGACCCAATGCACCACAGAATCTATTGTTTTCTAATGCAGCTTCTTCATCTTTTCCGCGGACGTTAATTAGACCCGGCTTACTCTCAAAAGAAACCACATCTCTTGGAAAAACCAAAAACCAAAATAAATCACCTGCCCTTACAGTTAATGCAGCGATAGCATCTTGGATGATTTTTCGTTCACTGCCTCTCTGATAACAAAATAAAGAGTTTTGTTATCGTTTGGTTCAACAACCGGGAGTAGCATTTTTGTCGTGTGTCTTTTTACGAGACGACAGACTGATTTATTAATTTGTCAAATTTATGATTAAAGTGAGATAATCTAGCAGCATGGACATATTACTCATTCATTAATTAGGACATCGAGGAGTACATGTAGATAATACTGTTGCTTCGGACGAACATTGTTCCAATACAGAATTTGTGATGCAGCTAGTATGAATGCCTGTTTCTTTATTTCCTAGTGAAATATGTTGAAATTATTGCTTAGTATGAGGATTATAATGAAGGAGTTCTTGGCATATGAATGATTTCTGCACTAGTGGAAATCCAGTGAGCTGGAATGCCTGGAAAGAATCAGACCTATGTGAAATGATAAAAGACAAGTTTAAAATGGGAAAAAAAAATAGTGAATACACTATCAGCTCCCGGAGATGCAGTACATTTTGAAGTAGTAGATTAATTATTTGCTTGATGAAATAATTTGTTTATTTCCTTCTCCTTCTTCTCCACCTCCTCCTCCTTCTTCTCCTTCTTCTCCACGTCCTCCTCCTCCTCCTTCTTCTTCTCCACCACCTCCTCCTCCTCCTCTTCTTCTCCTCTCTCTCTCTCTCTCTCTCTCTCTCTCTCTCTCTCTCTCTCTCTCTCTCTCTCTCTCTCTCTCTCTCTCTCTCTCTCTCTCTCTCTCTCTCTCTCTCTCTCTCTCTCTCTCTCTCTCTCTCTCTCTCTCTCT